>JBDJHY010122481.1:0-13676 GCA_039654485.1 Withania somnifera
GAAAAATTTGGTAGCGGATGCCTTGATCCAAAAGTCGGTGAGTATAGGTAACTTGATGCCTTATTAGTTTTTCTAGGTTGTTATATTCAAACATTCAGTATTTGGCTAACCGATTAGTTTTATTTAAGCTCACAAATTTAGATCACGTTCTTGCTAGTATTGAGGCCCGTTCTACATTGGTTGATCAGATTTAGCAGCATCAATGCGAAGACCCAGACTTAGTTGATATTTGTGATTAGGTGTTGCGGGGTGAACCCTATAAAGCTACATTAGATTCAAATGGTATTATGAGGCTTGAGGGTCAGATTTTTATTCTACTAGTTGATGATAGGCTGACAATTCCTATTTTTTCATCCATATATGTGTGGCAAAGATATATAGATATTTGAGGCATATTTATTAGTGGGGTGGTATGAAGAGGGATATTTTTCAGTTTATCTCTCAATTCTTGAAATGTCAGGAGGTTAAGTTTGAGCACTAGAAGATACTTGGTAGTTTGATATAGCGACTTCCTATTCCCAAGTTGAAATGGGAACGAACCACTACAGAATTCATTCCAGGCTTGCCTTGGACATCTTGTAGCCATGATTCAATTTGTGTTATTGTTGATAGGTTGACTAAGCCTGCACACTTTATTCTAGTTCATACTTCATATAGTAGAGAAGTTAGCCTTTATCTATCTCAAGCAAATGGTTAGACTTCATGGTACTAGCTCTATCATCTCTAATCATAGTACTCAAGTTACATCTCGATTTTTAAAGTGTATCAGTGTGTTATGGGTACCAAGGTTCACCTTACACAGTATTCCTCTGCAAAAATATATTCAGTCCTAGAGGACTATTTGTGTCTTGGAGGATATGTTATGGGCTTCTCTTCTTGATTTTATTGGATCACTAGATCAGCATTTGGCATTGGTAGAGTTTGCTTATAACAATAGCTACCACTCCAGTATTCAGATGGCTCCTTCTGAGACTTCATATGGTAGAGATGTACTTCATTGGTTTAATGGGTTTGAGTCTAGATTGTAGAGTATAGATCTACTTCAAGATGCTTTAGACAAAGTTCATTTGATTCAGGATAGAGTTTAGGTAGCCCAGAGTAGACAACAGAGTTATTCTGACTGTTGTCATCATTCTTTAGATTCTAATATTAGTGATTGAGTTTTATTAAGGGTATTGTTCATAAATGCATGATATGATTCGAAAAGAGGAGCAAGCTCATCCCCCCCCATATGTTGTCCCTTTTGAGATACTTGATCGTATTGGTAGTGCTTCTTATAAGTTAAATTTGCCTCCGATTTTTTTAGTTGTGTATCCATATTTCCATGTGTCTATATTAAGATGGTATATCCTAGAGGAGCTAATTGTGCTCCATCATAATTCTATTCAGGTTGATAAGGGGTTATTGATGGTTGAGGAGCCGGTTCTTATTTTGTCTAGAGAGGTAAGAAAGATGAGGTATAGGGAGATTCCAATGGTTAAGATTCAGTGAACTGATCATACCCTATAGAAGGCTACCTAGGAGGTCAAGAGTGAGTTGGTATCATAGTATTTGCACCTATTTGAGCCTTCAAGTACTTCCTGATAAGACTTGGGAAAGTCGCAATTGTTCTATACCTATACATCAAGGTCTAGTCAAAGAAATCCAATCCATGGACAACATTGAAGGACCTAATCGAGCTCCAAAGTACATTCATAAGGGTGAAATGGACCAATCCTGAGTTTGGAGGATAGCTTGGGAGACACTTGAAGACTTTAGGGACCTAATGTGAAGGAACACAAAGTTATAGGACCAATTAGTCACATTAGACCATTTTTAGGCCTAATTGTAATAATTGAAAGTAGACTAGCACAAATACTTGGTCTTTCAATTTTAGCCTTAGTTTTTGGCATATTGTATTGACATTGTTCATTTGAGAGATCTTACAGATAAATAGTTTTAGTGGGTGGATTCCCAATAAGGTAGATTTTAGGTCTTTTTAGTTGAATGATTAAGTGTGGGTGCATCTCTTAATTACTCGTCATAACTTCTTCTTTGTCAATTGATCATCGAGTTACCCATTTTTGAGGATTCTAATAGGTTTCTCCTTGTTTAATTGATTGGAGTTTAATTCACCATTTTGGGTATTATTTGAGGATTGGGGTGGATTCTCTAATTCCTCAATAATCTCATTATTTTGATTCAAATTCTACATATATTTTGATTTTATTTCTTCCTCCTTCATTCAATGATACGAATCAAGATCTACCGAATCTCGGGCCGTATTATTTGGTATCAGAACCTAGGCTCATAATCGTTCTATTAAATTAAAATCCTAGGATCATAAATCTAAATATAAAAAAACCAAGAATACAAATTCCCAGATTCTATTTTGATTTTCTATCTACTTTGTTGATATTGATTACCAGGAATGTTCTCCTTGTAATTTGGGTCATAGATCTTCAATTTGAATTGATTTTAGGTTGATTGCATTTTCCACCATTCAGGGAAATTGATACTTTGGGAATGGTAAACTAATGGTTTTGAAGTGCTAAAAGTTACTTAGAAGTAATTCCTATACTAAAAGGAACTCAAATATCAAATTTCGTGGAAATTAGAGTGGATTTAAGTAATTTGTAGATTTTGGCTTTTGATTGTTCATTCAATCTATTTTCCAGATTTTTGATCTTCAATTGGGGCTTTGTTCATTGGAATTCGAGGCTCTAAAGTTTTGAGAAGTTATTACCAACATCTAAGGAGCTTGGGGTTCAATTTGGAGGCGATTTGGAGAAGAATTGGTTGAAGGTCAATTTTGGGATTTCATACATAGATCCGAAAATTATTCTTCAAATTGGTGTATATTTTGTGGATTTTGAGACTCCTAAACATTGAAAACGTGTTTATAAAGGTTTGAGGAGCTTGGGAATCGAATTGGGAAGGATTGAAGTTGATTTTAAGAAGTTCAAGGTTTGAAGACCATCTCCCATGGTGTTCCTCAAGTTTTGAACTAGGTTTTTAATTGGGTCTTAGATTCATTGAAGTTTAGAGTGTGAAAATTATTGGGGTTTGTTCTCCATATCTAAGGGAGCTCGTGGTTGGAATTTGGTGTGAATAGGAGTTTTTTTGAGGTGGTTGGGGATTTGAATTTTGCAAGTATTCATGAGTATTTTTCACATCTTCATGTGAAGAAGATGAGGAACAAGTAAGTTTGATCCATCATCTTCAATTTGAAGTTGCATTTGGTGTTTAAACGTTGATGATTGAATTCTACAAGTCATAAGGACCCTGGATATCTATTTCATCCATTTCCGAGTTGATTTGGTTGAGTGTGAGTTTTTGGTGTTCTTGGTGATCTTGCTTGAATTCATACATTGTTGGAAGAAGATATTCAAATTTTTGTTATTTGATCCAAGAGAGGTGTTAAATTCAGTAGAAAAGGTGTTGGAATTTCTGGGTGGGAAAGTAAAAGGATTAAGGGTACAAACGTAATTGCAAAAAGGAGAAAATCGCGTGAAAGTCCAAAGAATTTTGCCTAGGACGATGATCAGTTTCCTACCGCCATATCCCAGCACCCTAAAGAAAGGAGGACCCCCCCCCCTTGGGACAGCGGTCCATTCTTGTAACTGACAACACACTGCTCCAGATAGTGGTGATACCTCGTGGACGATGATCCGCACTTGGACACGGTGATCACTTGTGATAAAAAATAGTTCCAAAAGTGGTTCAAACTTTGTGGTAGTGTATTCCCTTGAATCAATTCAATTTATTGTATCATTAGTTTTATTTCTTAAGCCTCAATTCCTTTCTTTATTCTACAACTAATTTTCCACTAGTATTTGTTCTACTTAGTTGTTGATTAGTTCTTAGTGTCTGTTTTCTTTCCTTCTTCTTCTTTGTTTGTTTTGTTTATTGTTTTACATCTTCATTGCATTGTCTTTCGCTCAAGTAATCTTGTATTTTGATTTTTTTTGTTTATTCAAATCGTCAAATATCCATTCCACTTCAATACTTGGTAACCTTGAATCATTTGTGTAGAACTAGTGGACGAGCAATTTTGAGAAAAGTCCATAGAGGTAAGGTGGGTGCACACACAAACAACGATTTGAGGAACTCTTACTACTAACTTGTTTTCTTATTTTGTGCATACTCACAAAGGAGATACAAAGAAAATGTCTCCGTACTTTGGATTATGATGATGGTTCCATGAGTGAGTTTGAAAATGACAATGGAAGCTATGGATACAACGAAGATGCTCATGGGATGGATGATGAAACTTGTGAGTACTACGATGGTTCTTAGGAATTTTAGAGTCATGGGGGTGCCCACATGTAAGATGATCGATCCTTATGGTATGAAGGTGAAGAATACGGGGAACATCAAGATTATTATGGTGAAACTCGCGAATATGGAGATGATAATTGTGAGGGCTATGGTGGTCCTTATGGATATGCTTGTGAAGTTCGTGAGTTTAAGGATAATGTTCCCAATGACTTAAAATATTATAGTGAAGACGAAAGTTTTCACACTTCACTACATGGTTTTGAGGACAATTTGAGGTACAATGTATTCTATCATCATTCTTATGCATCCTCAGAAGAGAATTGTTATAGCTATAAAAGTAGTGAGGTTAAACTTTCTTCCTCGTATTGTGCTACTTTTATCCCAACAAGGGGAGGAATAGATGTACGGCATTCACTAAGTCTGAGGTATGATGTGGGGTATAGAAGGAGATTATAAGACGTGAGAAGACTACTTTCCAACATGACGAGGCAAGTGATGAGCAAATATGGTGTAGGGGATATGGGAGCAAAAGAAGGGGAAATAATATGAGAAGGGTTTTTCCTTTAAACCTTCAAAGACAACCCTGAACCTACCAAAAATGCACCTTCAAAATGAAGGGTCATGCAACCTATGTTAGATAAGGTAACCCATAAGTTACCCCACAACCATATTACACACCATAATAGTACTATGGAAAACCAAGTCCAAAACCAATCATCTTCCAAAAAAGCATCACACGCAAGGCATGTAGCCTTCCAATTACCTAACCATAAACCTTCCCAAGACCTTAATAATGATAGCTACTACCACAGCCCTATCTATAATAATGTGAGTGATGAGTCTAAGTCGGTTACATGATGGAATGGACCAAACATGGGAAATGGGATGGAGATGTGACGCCTAGGGATAGAACACCATTCAGAGACCTTGGAAGAAATCAAGATAACGGGTGTTCTATGGTTGGGTGTAGTGAGAATAGGCTCAAGGGATGTGATAGGAATGGATCTCAAGGTATGAATCATTTATGGAGTGACTTTGTCAAAGAGGTGAATTCCATCAATACAAGTCTTCCGCAAGTGCAAGACAGTATTCTAACTACTCAATATGACTTCAAGGTGAACGGGGAAGGCAAGACTCATGGAGGTAATTTTGGTAAACCTCCCTTGCATAGTATTTCAAAAATTCAATGTTACAAATACCATGGGTAAGGACACATTGCAAAAGAATGTCCACATAAGAGGTCAAGGGTGACCTTATGTGATGACCTGGTGCTAAAAATGAAAGGGCATGTCAGAATTAAATTGTTGGAGATGGGTCTAAGGGTAGTCATAAGGAGGTGATATCAAAGGGGAATGTTGAGAAAAAATACTTGGCTCAAGAAATGGAGTTGGGTGAAGTTAATAATCCAAGTAGTGACTTACCAAGTATGGACAAAAAACATGTAGTTGTGGGATTTGTCGATACTCACCCTTGTTAGCTTACTAACCATGGTACTAGCTTTTTTCCTCATACTGTCCCTACTTTTTTGCAGTTACATAGGGAACTAAATACAATTCTTCACTCATACGAAAGTGGAGTGTTGGATCTCAAAGATGAATCCTTAGAGGTCCTTCTCCAACATGAAATGGAAAGTCAATGAGACTCTTGTCTAAGGAGTCCCAACTTGAATAGAATAAAGATCCTCCATGCATGGAGAACTATGAGGCAATTGAAAGCAAAGATTTCCCCAAGGAAAATGACCAAGACCAAGGAGATCATTAATGTGTGATTGAAGGTATAATAGCTTAATCCGAAACTCCTAATAAAATAAAATAACATAATAGTTTTTGGAGTCTGTGTAATAGCTTGATATTATTAGATGAATCCTTCTCTTGTATTGATGAACCTATACCTTGTGGTGACCATGTTTGTACTTTGTTGAATAATGATAATGTCGATGTAGTGAATACACAATCCCTATTTGATCCTATAGATGACTGGGCTGAATCTTCTAAAGTTAATTTGTGTCCACCTAGTGCTAGCACTTGCAACTTGAATAGATCATCACCATGTGTCAATTTTAGTGGCTCTTTGATTAAAGTATATGATGCAACTTGTGATAGTGTTGGCGCAGTAGTTGATCCTATTGATGACCCTATTGTATCTTCTTACGGGATCAATTTGAATCCACCTAGTGGCTATTCTTGTGCTATCAATGAGAGTGCACTAGGTACCTAATTATCATTTACTACTCCTTGTAACACTCATGTGGATGGAAAATTTGATAATTAAAAATGGATATTTGTATGCATATGATTACATTTCCAAAATACAGTTCTTGGTGTGTGAAAATTAATACAAGAGTTCCTATGTTCATGTGGGGAATATCATACATACTTACCCCCGTTATTTAACTTTCTTGTGCTAAAGTTGTGTGATCCCCAACTTGTGATTGTCATTGTGGTTTGGTGTTGTTGGGAGAGTCCTTGGATTGTGAAGTCCTCTCTCCACACTTATGTGTGTAGGCAAAGTAAGGATATTAAGTGGACTCTTAATCATTCTTTTGATGTCTTGTGTAGAAGAAACCCTAGATTTTGGGGAGGTTCTATGAATTTGAGTGATCTAAGTGCATGTAAGACCATTATTTCTTGTACAATAAATCACACCTTAATGGGTTTTATTTGGAACGAAAATGGTATGAATTATGCTAATGTCCAAGACCTAAAGTCCCTTATCTATTTCTCATATGCTATGAGTTGTTTGTTAAATCTTAGTAGCTTGGCATATGAGTTTTATGAGTGGGTTTAGGTTTCTTCCCTTTTTCTCTACTAACTTTTTTTGCATATAATTATATTATGATTGTTGATGTTTATCCATTGTATGTGATAGTTGAGGTGTTTAGAGTGTGCTTAGAAGTTGTTGCTCCATTTTTTGTGTTTGTTACTTGTGATGGCATACTTTTGGTTTACTTGTGTTACCTCTTGGCATTTGGTCATGTCTATTCATATATCTTGGTTTCATGATATAAAGATACAATTTTAATTTGTTTTATTGATTACAATGCTTCAAGGGATTGTTATCTTTACCAGTTTGACCCCTGCATCCATTGTGAACATGTCATTTGTGCTTTGAATTGGACTTATGCTTTTAAGGTATGGGTTGATCAAGTACTTCAATATAGTCTTATTTATTGGATTTCCTTGATAAAATTGATGGCTTGGTTATCCCTTGAGTGTTTCATACATATTCTACACCTTGATCCTACTCTTTTTATTCTAGGGGATTATGGGTTGTCTAGTTATTTGGATTTTCTTAGAATTGCACTTATCTATTCCAACCCTTGTTCTAACCCTCATACAATGGGGAAATTTTGGTTTGTGTTGTGTTTTGTCTTGTAAATATTCCCTTGGATTCAAGGATGAATCGTTTCCAATATGGGGAGGATGATAACGCCCGGGAAAGCAGCAATTATGCTAGATCTATACTTCAAGGTCTAGCCAAAGAGATCCAATCCATGGACAACACTGAATGAACTAATATAGATCTAAAAGGACATTCATGAGGGCCAAATTGAGCAATCCTGAGTTTAAAATATAGCTTGGGAGACATTTGTATACTTTGGGGACCTAACATGAAGAAACAAAAAGTTATAGAACCTATTTGTCATATTAGATTACTTTTAGGCCTAATTGTACTAATTGAAATTAGAGTAGTATAAATACTTGGTATTTCAATTTTGGCCCTGGTTTTTAGAATAGTGGAAGAACATTCATTTGAGAGCTCTTAGAGAAAATAGTGTTAGTGGGTAAATTCCCAATTAGGTAGATTTTAGGTAATCTTAGTTGAATGATTAAGCGCAGGTGTATCTTTTAATTTCTCATCGTAACTTCTTCTTCATCAATTGATCATCGAGTTACCCATTTTTTAAGATTTAAATTGGTTTCTACCTATTTAATTGATTGGAGTTTGATTCATTATTTTGGATATTATTTGGGGATTGGGGTGGATTCTCTAATCCCTTGATAATCTCTTTATTTTGAGTTGGACTCTACATATATTTTTATTTCATTTCTTCTTCTCTTAATGACATAAATTGAGATCTACCAGATCTTGGGTCGTATCACCTCCTCATTTTGATTTTTAGGAATGAAAGTCCTTTTCAGTAGTGGATGTTATAATGACCCTTACGGTCATTTTTTCATTTTTTCCTTTATTGCATATTAGAGCTTAACTATAGCATCCCAAAGTCATTTGTGAATTATCAGGACTGGTAGTTTAGTTCTCATGTCGTTCATTTGGTCATTATGTTTGTTTCCCTATTTTAGAGCCTTAATTATTGAAATCATTGACTTCAGTTGATATTTTATGAAAACAAACTTATAATTAAATTTTGATAGTTTTGTTAGCTCTATAAAGTTGATTTTGGTCTAGACGGACTCTTGGTTCGGGTCCAAAGGCCTTAGTTTTAGCTCATATGTTTTTTATGTGTTTTCTAGTCCATAAGTGTAGCTTTGGGTGGTCATTTTATGATCAGAGCCTCGGATTGAAATCTGAATGCGCCATAAGCTCTATAATGTCAGGTTTGGGTTAGTGAGTTTTTCATTTGGTCTTCGGTCCAACCAAGCTCATTTCGAGTAATTTGTTGGAAAGTTGGTTATTTTGGCATAAAGTTGACTTTGGTCAATATTTTATCAAAACGACCTCTAACCGGAATTTCATCTACGTTGTTGAGTCTAGAATCTCATTTTCATGTAGGTAACATATTTGGTTTAGGTTCATCTATTTCCAAATGCATTCCAAACCTTATTTCAAAAATCTTTGTTTGGCTATTTTTCTGGTGCATAACAGTTACTGGTGCATAGTAATCATGCTCATCACGATCACGACACCTGTCCATGTGATCTTTATGTATTTATTTTCTTACTCCTCATGATCATGAGTAGCTCCTACAGGATCATGTGACATGCAATGTACGCAATTGTGATTCACAACCAGTCCAGCCTACATAATTGTGACACTTCCTCGTATGACCGCGAATAGCATTTTCCTACCAAGTATAAGACATGGAATCTCCAAAATTTTGGCGTTGTTCTTCATATCTCCACCTTCAAATACTCAAAAACCTCCATTGAATTTCCTTGGGTCTTTTCATGTTGTAGTGGGTGACATTGGAAACAATATTTCTTTAATTATTCATCAATTATTGGTAAGTTTCCCCTCAAATTTCACCCAATTTCATTCAAGAATTTCCAAATTCTTCAAGTTGGTATCTTACTATGATTCATTGAGTTTATCTTGTTTTTTTTCTCGTCTTAGATCCGATTTTGGGTAAGAGTTTCCTACGATGTGGGGAACACTGGTACCTTTTGTTCAAAATTTTGAGTTTGTAGGAGTATCAGCTATAATCATAGCTTTATAGGTATCATTTGACTTGTATTTTCATATATATTATTATTATTTTAGGTTCGTGGCCACTCGTAATATTGGAGTTGTTAGAGTTGTCCAGACCTACTTTATTCAGTATTTGTAAGCATATCCTCGGACGTCAGGTAGGCTATGTCTTACCAATCTTATATTTGGCTTAAATGAAAAATAATTATAGTAATTAGCCACTTTTAGATTGAGCTTTTAGGTTTGGTACCCTTAACCCTGTACATTTCTTGGTTATGCTTTTGTTTTGTATTTGCAATTATAATTACCCCGACCTTGGGTGGTCCTAATTAACTGTGGAACATAGACAGTGGGGTTATTGGGAATGTTTATGAGTTTTGAACATTGACTAGATTGTTCTATATAATGTAGTATTCACGCCTGTGCAAGGCCGGTTGGACTTGTTTGAGATATTGTTATGTTTGAGCATATCAACATCATGAAACTTATTTTTATCATTGGTTTCTACTGTTTTATGGACAAGATCCCAACACCACCAATTTTGAAAACTTGCATGGCCCTGTGGGACCATTTTTAGTAATATAAAACTAAGTTGAGTATTAAATAATGATTTTACCAAATTTGATGATAAAAGGGAATAATAAAGATGTAATCACTATTTTTAGATATTTTAGATCTGGTTGTGGATGAGCAAGGTCATTGGTACTTGATTTTGATTTAGACCCGTTAGAGGTCCGAGTACAATTTACTTTATGGTTTGTATGTAGTTTTGGCTTCCATGTACCTTGCCATCCGAGCTTGTGGGCAATCGAAGGAGGGATATATAGGGGAGTAGAGATATATGGGTTGTGCCCTTTCATGGGTCCTACCTTCCAGGATTGTGGCCATAGGGTAGGAGCATATGGAGTTAATTTATTGTCATTTCATCACATTATCATGCATATTATATCCTTAAGTGTTGTTTTTTGGTTGTACTCTCCAGTAGTACGAAGTGTTGAAGGGTTTGCATTCAACTTATTTGTATATCTCGGTCGTATGGGAGGCCATTGGGATTATTTACTTTACTACAGTTCTGGTTCAGTAATACTAGTTGCCATATTGTTGGGGCCCATTTCATGCTCCCTTGTTGTTATACTTGTTGTAGTTATCCATTCTTCCTAGTTTCATTATTTAAGGTTATCAGTATACCACCACTTTTATTATTTATTTTATACATTTTTTAACTGAGCATGGATTACATATATTATTTCCTTTTTTTTCCTAGATCCGCCTTATTGTTATCTAGGATATCTACTAGTCTTTATCCTATTAGCTGGACCCTTTATTTATTTATTTGTTGACTTTTGTTACTTTCTTTTCCTTTCTTGTCTATTTACTACTTTTGTTACCTATATATGCCTTGTCAGCCAATGATGCCTACTGGGTACCCATTTCTTTGGTACTCATACTACACTTCTGCATATTTTGGTGCAGACCCTAGTACGAGTGGTCACCGTTTATTCCTGGATTTCTTGCTAATATTCTTAATTTAGGTAGATGATGGATCTAGCACCAGGAGATTGAATTTGTTTTTCTGTATCACTTATGTTGTCCTTTTGTATTTTTAAGACAGACATTATATTTTGTTTTAGACTTGTAGTCTTATTAGTGGCTTATGTATTGAATATTAGGTTTTGGGGATGTTATTGTATTGATTTATACTTTTTCTAATCTCTTTCCCTTATATTTATCACTTATATTCCTTTTTTAGCCTTTATTCTTATTATGCGTGTTTGTGGGATGGTTCTCCTATGATGGAATATAGGTGCCCTCATGACCTGAGAAATTGGGTCATGACAGAAATCAGGCCAAGAATCTAATGTTATCAAGATAACTGTACTTGGTGCAAGGTTTTCTTCCTGCACTAAAACAAGTAGAAAATATAAGTACTGGGTTCCTAATCGAAAATCGGGTCAAAGACAAGTTAAGACAACCATTTAGTAGAATTTATTACTAAGATTCCCTTTTGTTAATAAATTTATTAAAGGTATAGTACAGTAATATATAAAAACAAGCTGCCAAGGCCATGTAAGGTTTCAAATGATTAAGTGGAACAGAATTAACTGGGTGGTAGAGTCGTGGAAACGCTTGTTTCTTCAGTAATAATTGGCTCTCATCCCTAAAATAGTTGAAACCAATGCAGAAAACCATTTTAACCATAATAGATAATCCATAATCGTCTGATCGGCCTTGTACAAGAATGGAAAGCTCTACAGCAAATAATAACCAAACATCAACTCCCAAGACTCATAGACATTCCCAATAACCCATCACACTAAGTTTCAGCACTAATCAAGGCCATCTTAGGGACACAAATGGGTAATCATAATGTCTATATAAATATCAACGAAAAAAGTAAAGGAAATGAACTAAAATAGCAAACAAAGATTAGTAGTATCAACCAATAAACCAAAACTAAGGATGGTAACTAATACAACTACATCAATTATAGGCCAAGTCTAAGATTACTAAGCCATAGTCTACCTGTCGAACAAACAAAATCTCTATGAGTATTGATTCTCAACTCAATCTAATTCAAAAATCTCCAAATGGATACGAAAATATCAAAATAATAATCTATACATTAAAAGAGAGAAAATGATACCCATTATGCTAGGATTCTAGCCGGGTCAAGATTTGAGGAAAAATAGGTTCATGGGCCCACAAACCCAAACATCCAAAAAAAGATAATAATGTATTCCTCTTGATACAATGAGCATATACCCAAAATATGGGCTCAAACAGAGTGAAGATTGAGATAAAAACAATACAGAAAGAGAAGGAGAAAGTTGGTAAAATATGCAAATTTATGGATGAAACTCAAAGAATTCATAATGAAAACTTACCAATAATCATAGGAAAAAATATTATAAGAAACTCGCAATACCCCAATCCAAAACATAAAATCCCATGAAAATTAACGGTGAAAACATCAATTTCAGGTAAAGATGATGGGTTTTGAATGTGAAAAATTAAGATATAATTATTCATAGTCCTAAACATAGTGCACACAATTGTGTGGTAGAGGGTCATGATCACATTGATGGGGTGGGCTTGACCTTTATGATCTCATGAAGAAAGGTCGTGATCACAAAGTAGATAACCTAAGGCACTGCGATCACATCAGATATGCTCGTGATCACAAAGAAGACAAAAGCAAAGGACTATAATTATGTGAAGAATCTTTGGGATTGCAAAGAAGGATCTGAGGCACTAGTAACTGTTGTATGATAGTAACCAGAAAATATTTCAACAATCCACCAAGGGTTTAGATAAGTTCAGAATTGAATAAACACAAACCAAATATGAAATTGCATGGAAATGACATTTCAGACTCAATGGCACAAATGAAATTTCAATTTGAGATCGTTTTGATGAAATATTTACCAAAGTAAATGCTAACCTAAATTACCAATATTTTAACTGAGAAAAAATATGAACCCGGCTAGCTAGGAACCAAACCAATAGCCTACCTATCATAAACTCGACATTCTCAAGCTGATGGCATAGTCAGATTTTCAATCTGTCGATTCGATCATCAAAATGTGATCAAAGTAAAACTTTCCAACTCTAAAAAAACACCAAACAAGATAAAATCACACTTAAAGCCTCTATTGCCATACCAAGGGTCCGTTGAGACAAATATCCATGTTTCCAAGCTAACAAAACTATCAAAATTTAATTTCGAGCTTGTTTATTAAGACTGTTTAATAAAGTCATTGATTTCCTAAGTTAAGGTTGTAAAATAGAGAAACGACTATAACATCTTAATGAATGGCCCGACCACCAAATCATCAGTCCTAGCAAGTAGCATATTCATGGTTTGGATAAAAACTGAACCAAATCGAAAAACCAAACTGAACCAATGAAAACAATCGATTCTTATTTTGTTTAGTTTTGGTTTTACATTTTTTAAAATGATAGTATTTGCTTTTTTTTTGTTCAAAGAAAATAAAGAAATAACTGAACTGAATAGATAAAATTATATATATATATATATATATATA
>JBDJHY010122590.1:0-23626 GCA_039654485.1 Withania somnifera
TATGGGTTACTGTTCGTTGTATCGTCTTATTAGTCTTTCATATTTTACTTGAGGTTACCGGTATACCGACCATAGTCTCTCCCAATTTTTTTGCTTGGCTCTTGATTATTTTTGCTATTATTCATATATATTGTTGCATGTATTCCGGGAACGTTTTCCTTTATTGCCTGAAATCCTGTTATGAGCTAGCGATGCATGTTCTACTTGTTGCTTGATCCATATTTGAGTAGCTAGATTCCATGATATGATGCTGCTTTCGTGAACCTATTATTGTCTTCCATTATTTACTGCTTTTATTATTGTTATGTGCCTAGTGGGCCTTCAAAACCTACTGGGTACTACACTTGCTATATACAGATCCGAGTATAGGTTCCCGACCTTGATTCACAAATCGTTGTTCTTGCAAATTCTACTGATTTTTCAGAGACTCCGGGTAAGCTTGGTGTCCAGCTTTTCCTTATTCTCTTCATCATTGTTTTTGATCTCCATGTATTTTCATAGATACATTTGTATTAGACATTTGATTGCTTGTTCTGTACTTAAGGGTTTTGTATTGCACTGATACCAAATTTTTGGGTATTGTTTATTCTTTATACTTTCGTTTTATTTATATATTATGTATTATACTTATGCTTTCCCCTTTTAATGTACTAGTCCTTCACTTTGATTTCGAACTACAGGGTTGGTTCTCCTACTGATGGTATAGTAGGTTCCATCATGATCCGAGAAATTGGGTCGTAATATATAAAGAAAATCATAAGTAACTAATGGAGACATAAAACTAAAGAGAGTAACTAGAGAAGGATCCACCTAAATACTTCTCCCATATGTATAGAACCTTTGATGACTCTGAACAGTATTCAACCTTTTACGAATTAGCCATACCTTCTCCATAGCCTCATGAACCAAATCTGTACCTACTAAGGCACCCTCACTAACTTCAAACCAACTAATATGGGATCTACATCTCCTCTCGTAGAGAGCCTCACAAGGAGCCATCTAAATACTAAAACGATAATTATTATTAGAGGAAAATGGTCATCCCAATTACCTTTGTAACCAATGACTTAAGCCTCAATATATCCTCCAAAGTCTAAATATTATATTTAGCCTTCCTATCTATCTGCGAATGAAAGCTATGTTGAGGTCTACTAAGGTACCTAGACCCTTCTTGAAAGACTTCCAGAACTGAGAGGTTAACTGAGTATCTCTGTCTAAAATGATGGATATACAAAGATAATCCTTGGCTGAATCTATAGACTTAACAGACAAAAAGTAAGATGATTCGGTCACTCACATAAATAGAGTTATGTTACTTCCCATTTCAGAAAAAAAATGCTGAAATCCTGAGATAGACCTTTGGGTCTTTGTTGCTCAACCTTAACCTTCTCATAATTCAGACACTTTTCCATAAAATCCTCAATGTCCCTTTTATTTGTATTTTACTTTGTATTGGTGTTATTGGGAAATATGCATAGGTAGGATTGCATACTTGGTCACCTGATTCATGCAGATAATATGGTAACAACTGGCATTTTCATGATAGCAAAGTGCTCCTCTTTATTTGAATACCCACTTATGGCTTTGATTATTATCATGCCATTCCACTTGTTGACTTATATTAGGTATTGGTACATCTCAGTGGATCCTAAATCAATTAAATATATGGAGCTATGAGCCTCTATTAGAATCTTCTCTCTCTATCCATCAACATCTGGATAATCTCTCTTCATAGTAAATTACACCATATCACCCTTGGGAGAAAAATCTACCTTATGTTTATGGACAACACACTTCAACTAGTACAAAATAGGATAATTATATTTCTTCTCCTTCAGCTCAACCACTAAATATGATTCAAAACCATTCTCTGAATTGATAAGACAAATTCCCAACCACACAAGTCTTTCATATCTCTAACAAACTCTTTTTTTCACCTTCAACATGGGCAATACTACCCGTGGACAATCTGTTAAAGGCATCTATTATAACATTGGACTTAACTGGATGGTAAAGCACACTTTTATCATAATCCTTTAGGAGCTCAAACCATCTCCTCCAATGAAGATTTAACTCTTTCTGACTGAACACATATTGCAGACTCTTATAATCTGTGAAGACATCAAAAGACACATAATAGAGATATGACGCAAAATTTTCAAAGCAAAAGCTATTTTTTCTATCTCTAGTTCCTGAATCAGATAATTCTTCTTATGATTCTTCAGCTTTCTGGAGGCATATAATATACTATGAAGC
Source organism: Withania somnifera (assembly GCA_039654485.1). Taxonomy (NCBI): domain Eukaryota; kingdom Viridiplantae; phylum Streptophyta; class Magnoliopsida; order Solanales; family Solanaceae; genus Withania; species Withania somnifera. The sequence continues at coordinate 2,257 of JBDJHY010122590.1, forward strand.
CATTTGTACCTCTAACTTGGTCAATACTAGAGTGGAATTCAATATGTCCTTTAACTCCTAGAAACTCTTCTAACAACTATCATACCACTGAAATTTAATCTTTTTCTATGTCAATCTGGTTAATAAGGTATCAATAGAAGGAAACCCTCGATATGAACTTTTTATTATAACCAACTAAACCCAAGAAACTCCTAACATTTGATGGAGAAGTGGGTCTGGGCCAGTTCTTCACTGCCTCTATTTTCTGAGAGTCTACCTGAATACCCTCCCCAAAAATAATGTACTAAGAAAAGAAATTGACTTCAGACAAAACTTGTTTCTTGGAGAATTTTGCAAGCAATAGACTGTCCTAAAGAGTCTGTAATACAACTCAAGTGAGATACATGCTCCTTCTCACTCTGGGAACACCAGGATATTGTCTATAAACATAAACACAAACATGTATAAGTAGTACTTGAACACCATGTTCATGAGATAAAAAAGTTGTAAGAGCATTCGTTAGTTTAAAATACATAAACATAAATTCATAGTGACCATACCAAGTACTGAAACTTGTCTTTGGAATGTCATACTCTCTAACCTTCAACTGATGGTAACCAGATTGGATGTCAATCTTAAAGAAACAACTAGCACCTGAATTGGTTGAACAGGCCACTAATTCTGGGAATCAGATACTTATTTTTCATGGTAAGCTGGTTCAACTGATGATAATCAATCACATTTTCAGAAAGACATCTTTTATGCATGAAAAGGATTGGAGGACCCCATGGGGAATTACTAGGTATGATGAAGCCCTTTCCTAGAAGGTCTTTTAACTATTTTTTAGATCTTTGAGCTCTATTGGAGCTATTTTGTATGGTGAGCATCTGGAAGAAGGTCTAACCCAAAGTCAATCTCTCTTTTTGGAGAGACTTTAAGTAGATCTTTAGGAAAGACGTGTAAAAACTCATTCGCTACTGGAACTGACTGAAAAGTTAGGGCCTCGGGTTTAGAATCATTAATTCATACTAGATGGTAAATACTACCCTTAGAGATAATATTTCTGGCCTTAAGGTAAGAAACGAAGTGACCCTTAGGCATCATAGGACTACCCTCCCATTTTATGATTGGCTTATTCGAAAAATGGAATTTCACTATTCTGGTTCTACAATCAACTGCAGTATAACAAGGCTGTATCTAATCTATACAATTAATAACATCAAAATCTACCATATATAGCTCTACTAGATCAATTAAGGTAACCCTATGACAGACTAATACTAGACACGTTTTGTAAATCTTTTTATCTATAATTGAGTCTTCAATTAGAGTGGAAATAGAAAAAGGCTCTAAGAGTTGTACATGAATGACTCCAAACTTAACAACAACATAAGGGTCACAAAATAAAATGTATCCCCTAGGTCTAAAAAATGTATAAACATCATCAGGATAGACCTGTAGCATACCAGTGACCACATTTGGTGACCTCTCCTAATCCTGGCAAGGCCCAAGTTGCTTATAAATAATTCTAGCACTGACCACCGTATGTATTTGAAGTGGCACCCTACTGAATTAAAAGACCTGCTGGAGCTGCAGGAGTAGTAGACTAAGAACGTCTATCTCTATTGCGGTGTCATACCAAGGGGAAATATTTCAACTTATGACCTGGGAGACTACAAATAGAACAACCTTTCTAATCATTCAAGTATTCACCTGAATGGTTCTTACCACACTTGTTTCAAGTAAAGTGGGTATGCCATCCTGTAACATTCCCCTGAGAATAAGAGTCGGATGCCTATTTTTCTGGTCATGTTGGGTTCGGGTGCCACAGATGGTGTAGTGGATGATGATGCTGCTGGAGCTGAAGATCTCTGCTGGAATAAAGGTTGGTTTCCCCTACGTTTGCTGACTGTACTCAAACTGCACTATCCTATCTCTCTTGTTCTTCATCTCTCTGTCTCTTTCTTTCAATTTTGTTCCTCTATTTGTTGTGCATAATTCATCAACCTTGAGATATACATGTCTACAACAAGCATAGTTGTTATGCACTCTTTATTTACTAATTTAGAAACCCATAGATGAACTTACTCATGTTGGCCCTTGGTAATTGTTCAGCTATTTCAAGAAACTTACTATTATGGCTATGTTAGGGGATCGACTTTCCCTTTTTCAATGACCTCCTACCCAACAACTACATCTAAAGCATACTTCAAGAATTGGGTGAACTTCAGACCATACTCCTTAACTGACATATAGTCCTATCTTAAGTCCATAAATTTGTATCCTTAGCTTCCCTAAGCTTTCTTGAGAAGAAACTATCTAGGAAAGTATCAACAAAAGTATCCCATACTATCAGAGTTGCATTCCTACCTCAACAGTCTCTCTACTGAGTGTACCATTAATAAGCCACATCCAGAAGCTAGAAGTATGCCAACTCAACCCTCCCTATCTCTTACATATACATCACATACAAAATCTTTGTTACATCATCAATAAAACCTTAGGGATCCTCTTTAACCTTGTACATAGTGAACTCTAGTGGGTTCATCCAAATGAAGTACCTGGACTTGGAAGCAACTGAACCTCCAACTGACACATCAATGGCTTGTCCCCACTGATTGACCTAGGTTGTCATATCCTAGGCCAATATTTGGATGGTGTTTATGAATTCTACATTTATAAAGTCTTTAAGTTGGTTGAATAAAGCAGGTGGAGGTCGGGAAGCCTGGCCTTGCCCATTATCAAGGCCCCACCTCTGAAATTCCTCCTAGGAGGCATGATCTAAATTGTGTAAAGTACGAAATTAAAAAGAGTTATAAAGTTATACTATATATCATAATATAAACCATGAAAGAAGGGAACTTTTTCCTAAACGCTCTATAGCCTCTCCATTATAAGTATGGCACGTTTCACACGCATAAACAAAATTCTACTAAATTCTATGACTTTCAAACATCCTAGGACACATAAACCTAGTGGTCTAAGACTAAGTTATCATGGCTTGAGTCTGCATACTGAATGAGACACCATACTCGGAACTAGAAGTAGTCTTAAGCTAACCCTTGGTATTGGAGCATTTCTATGACCAAAATATGGATAACTGTGTAGAAGTTGTATAGTAGACATGAATGTGCAAAACTAAAACTATTTATAATATAATAAGAAAATAAGAAGTCTGAAGAACACATCACAACTTAATAACTGAATCTGACTAATGGACGAAAGCCTTTATATTAAGGACTAGTTGAGGGGATAAGTCCCCAGCTAACTCTAAGTATTTGATAACGACTACAAAAATAAAGACTGAAATAAATAATCAAATTGTAAGTTGTTGCCAAATGATAAGGACTCAACAGTAATCTTCTGAAGAGTAGATCCAAAATAACCACGATTATGAAGATGGGTGAATGAATCTATACAATACAGCATAAAAGAGTATACAGTCAGTAATTTAAATGTACTGAGTATGTGGAAAATACAAACATGTAGAATGACATAAATAATGCTGAAATTGAAGGGGTGATTGGACTAAGTACATCATATAAAACATGTAAGGACTAAGATACTATGATTCACAATCTTATGCATAAGAAAACAACTGGTAATATGTAATATATACTAAATTATTAAAATAGCTAAGTCTAAGTTAAAAACTAGTGAGCCATGTAAAGTGTAAAATACTATAAAACTATTATTACTGAACAATTAAGGGAGATTTTCTTGAATGCCCATTCCCTTTTCATTCTATTCTATTCAGTTGATGAACTACTAAAACCAAAACTCTTAATCCTTCGTTATTTTACAAGTCTTAAGATCAAGTAAAGGTTTCTCGTAAGGTGGTCTCTCAAAACTCAAGAAGAGGTTAGGTTTACTCTTCAAATCAATCCAATAATTCTCCTAATCAGGTTTGTGGGTTAGTGAATAAGGATTTCTTTCATCCTTATTCCCCAAAACCCTTTTCTTCAAGGTTTTGAAACTATAGAAATATGTCTAGGGTTCTTAATTATATTTTATATTGAGATTCTCTTATTTGAATGATTCCTTAATGATTATATTCATAATTATGAAGCTAGAATAATGAATGAGGAGCTGTATGAGGTGAAAATCTCATGTACGGTTCTGTAGAGTGGCAGTAAGGGTGACTTATCTATCTACTTTTCCACTATCAGGCGATCGTATTTTTCACAGGATTTTTTTCTTCTAAAATTTCTTTTATATTTCCCAAAAGGCATTCGATTGCTCATGACAGGATAGAGAAAGATGGGGGTACGGAATGAAGATGGCTGGTAATTCTAAATTGCATAGCCCTCTTAGGTTATTGAAGCATGTGCATGAGAAGTATAGTAGAAATTAAAGAAAGTGTTAAACATGAATTTAGTGATATAGTCAAAGTGTAATTTTAAAACATGAATTAAGTATTGAAGTGTAATAAATTACTTTAGTTTTACATAATCTTGAGAATGGTTATGAAAATGGTCTAAATTGACTATTTTTTTGCTAATTGACACTAATTAAATAAATGATTTTTATGTTTAACTTAAGTTGAGAAGTACAAATGTTTGTGAAGAGTCAAGTGGAATTATGTTGACCCAAAGTGATTTATTTAAGAGGTGTATCCGGAAGAGTCAGGATTTGGTTAGTTGGTTTCATTTAAGAATATGTACTAGTCGAGAAGAGTTATAACTTGAAGTGTCATTATCTTTATGGAGGAGTCCTAGCACCAAGAGGGTGAGTCGAGGCCCTTTATACCAAAAACTTGCAGCCAAATGTTGGGTGATATTTTGGCCTATGTGTGCCTTATTGATGAGACTTAGTGGATCCACTTGAGGAAGCGAGGTTCATACTCTAGCAAGGTATGGAGGCCCCATGAGACTTCATTTCTAAGCACGAGATGTGTCTGTCATAGATACTCTTGAATGAAGTAAATTGATAGTTTAGAACCAAATAAAGTGAAAGAAATTTTTTAACAAAAGTATGTCTTTATTTGTTAAAAACTTTTGAGTCTCTATGAGTTAATTAAGTTTATTTTCATACCCTTGAAGTTGAACTTTTAAACTGATATTGTCAAACTTGCAATTTATTACTTTATTGATGTTTAGTATTGAATTTGAACTTGTTATAACTTATTCATGCATTGCATAGCCATGAATTATTTTATTGGTTATATCCTGTTATTTCCTCTTACATATTAAATATATTTCATATACCAATCGCATACTATGTGCTGCATATTTTTCTCCGATGCAGATGGCCAACCGTCTGAATGCTCAAGGTTGACTGATTTTCATTTGCAGAGCCCTTATTGGTTCAAAGTCCAGGTATGGATTTTATTTATTCTTTTTTTAAAACTGAGATGTTAGATTTATTTTATTCCTTAGAGAGGCTACCTAAAGATCTTATCCTAGCAGTTGAAATCTAGCTTATAATGGCTTTTGGACGTGAGTATTGAGTAGATTGAGACTTTTGCTTTCTATTATTTATTCTATTATTATTATTGATTCTTGCGAGGTGCCCGCTATTTAATTTTATTGTTGTTAGCTGTTGATGCATTACTTCCACTGAGTATGATGTTAGAGCTATTCATGAGCCAAAGATTCATTCGAGGATACTTAGTGGCTAAAGATACCGTGTCGCACCTAGAGGGTGAATTCGGGACGTGACATAGTTCCTAAAAATTATTTTTTCATTCATTAAAATTAGAACACTAACAATATCCCCGTTTTTGATGGATGACAACATATAAGTTATAGTAGTCAACTTTCCTTTTAATAATAAGAGGTTCTTCCCCTTGATCTCTTACCTTGCCCCCCTGTTTAGATGCATAGCAGGACTTTATTTCCTTATGCAGATCATTTGCTTCCCATGAATCAATACATGGTAGAACTTTATTTCCTTAATGCAAATTATTTTCTCCCCCTGCATAAATGACTAAATAGACATGTGTTTTGTATAATACATAAATCATTTGTTCCCTGTACATAATTTGAACACTTCCCCTATTTTTATATACATGTTCCCCTATATGTATTATTATAGTTGACTAAAGTGACCCTCGTTTCCTCTTTGGCATCAATAAAAAAATGGAATCAAGGATATAAGCATAAGGCACAATATCACCAATCAGTCATCATAGAAAGTAGAAGTAGATCTTCAATCATTCATAATATAAACATATTTAAAAAGAGTCTTGTAAAAACATATTTTCCATAAAACATCCATCACATAATAACACAAGGAAACATTTGATTCCATGGTCTCCCCAGATTAGATGCACAATTGTATGAACGTTTGATTTTTTCAAGGCCTTGAACTTAACCCTAATCTTTTTTATCACTTTTATATTCGTTGATTGTAATGTTTCTTTCTAATTTGACTACTTTCTTAATAATTGAATCCAACAGTAGGATAATATTTGCTTCATCATAGCTTGTCTCCTTAGCTCATTCCATCTGAAACTGAGTGGACATAAGAATATTTTTGAAGGACTCCATTTTTTCATTGAGAAGAGATAACTTTTTCATTATCTCAGTCAAATAACTTTTTCATTATCTCAGTCAAATCTTCTGGGCTTACGAAGGAAGGATATGAAGTAGAAGGAATAGAGGAGGGATTTGCAAGCATAGGATTATTAAATCCAGGAGTTTCAAGAAAGAACATAACGTATGCTGCCAAAGGACCTTGGGTTATAGGATTGTTTATTAGAGAGAGAAGGGTATCTGAGATATCAACATTGTTAACTTTGAGAATACGGGAAATCACCATTCTATATGGTAGACTAAGGCTATCATCAGTCACCTCAATCATGTAGTATATAAGATCGGACAAACAAAATCATTTCTTGGCAACCAGATATTAAATAAAAAGGATATCACAAAGGGATAATGCAAAGAAAAACCCAGCATGGGGAGTAGAGTTGTAGCAACGATGTGAACAATAACAGAGTCCTTTGGATCTAATTAAAAGGAAGAAGAACCATCAATTGAAAGAAATTTCCTGGCTTGATCAAAATTCACATCCAAGTCAGAGGGTTGTGCACCCTTTGAAGTTAAGAGCATACCAAAAAATCAATGTTAAATATACATTCAAAGATGTTACAATCAATAAAAATATACTTTCCTAAGACAAGAGTTTCAAATGTATTTGTCCTAGAGGGACGAATATTAGCATAAAACAGGTGAATCAAATGTTTATAAACTACAAAAAAGATGGAGGAGAAAAAATTATCCCTCCTTTAATAATTAAACACACCTTAGATATTGTCATGAGTGGAGGACAAGAAATTAAGATTCTCAATTCTCCCATGAATAAGAGTTTTCTCCTTCAGAGAAGAAAAAAATGCTAAGGATTCTTAGAGCCCAATTAATTTTATTAACTAGGGTATTTTAAATCAAACTTTTCCTTCTTCTTAAGAACAACGTAAAATGCTATGAATGTGGAAGATATGGACACATTCTTACTGATTGCTAGAAACAAGAAAAAGATCTCGCTAAGGACACTCAAAGAACAAAGAGTTTAATAGTTGGAGTGATGAAGATAGTTTTGAAAATGAATAGAATGAATCTTCGAACATATATTTCATGGCTATTAGAGAAACAAGTGAGGTAGAAACTACTGAATTGTGATTGTAGTCATTTAAAGAACTTTTAGATCTTGCAATTGTTGATATAGATCATTTTTACTGTAATTTCAAAAGTCTTCAAAAAGAAAAAAGGAGTTTGAAATAAAATTAGAAGTAATTGTTGTTGAAAGAGACCTTTTTAAAGAAGAAATATATGTTACGAAACTTGAGATAAAAATCTAAAAATTCCTCGAGTAAAAGTTTTGTTAAATCTAATAAGTCATCTCTTTCCTACAAAGATGTTAGTAAGAAAAAGATGTATTACAATCCCCATCCTTTCTATTTCTCTACTAGTTGAAAAGGTCAATAGGATTCCAATAGAAAATCTATTGTTTATGCCTCTGCCAGCAATCTTTTAAAATAAAAAATTATGCTAGAAGATTTCCCTACGCTTGTCATTATTATGGTAGATCAGTCATAAATATATCAACTATTGATTTCTCTTCCCCTCCTCTCAACATTGGAATGAAAACCTATATATAGGACTGGCAATTGTAATCATAAAGAACCCAAGAGTGCTTGTGTACCAAAAGGAAGTAGCTTAAATATTTTTGCAAGATCTCTCTGCTGGAAGAGAATGATATACTAATTGTGGCTATTTAGATGTCTGGTAATTTTCTTATGTTTGATGAAGAAAATTTTCTCCTAAAGGCTATCCAGAAAGATCTGCAGTTTCTATTAATATTATGATCTTCAATAACTTCTGTGAAAATTCTAATATCCATAGTGGAAAAGGATATTTGTATTGTTTAGTAGAGTATCAGCTAACTTTGTGGTTGAAATCTATAAATTAGTATTTCTAAAAAGGAGATAAGAGCTCATAAAATTTGCATCCATCCCTAAAGGATCTTGACACTACCAACATCTTTAAAAAAATAGGAAAGAGATGACTGCTGGAAAATTTTGAAGATCACAAAAGGATCAAAATTAAACAATGCAAGTTGCCTAGCATTTAAGAAACACACATCAAAAGATATCCTTGTTCAAATCAAATGTTGTACACGTTGATTACAAACCCTCAGTAAAATAGGTAAGTCGAATAATAAGGTATGATTCTAGAACGTTTTTAAATTAATTGAAGTTTGTTTCATAAAGAGCTTTTAGTTTAATCTATTCTTCCAAGACTGAAAGTTATTATGCTTTGTGCTTGGATCTTAATAATGTTATGTCTTTCAAGAAAACGTCTTTTGCTCACTTCTTGATCAACTAACTCATTCTCTTGATATCTGTGACATGCATAATATTTTTTAAAATATTTAATGGATCTAAAAAATATTTTAAGATTATGATAACCTTTGGTATCCTTCCTACTTCCATATATTATTTTCTTACCTTCCCAAGGAAAGTATAACTCCTAATTTCCTCTCTATTCCTTGTTTTTCTATTTTAGCTCCACTCTTTATCTTCCACATCCCCTCTTTTAATCCACTTTTCTCTTATTATGATTTTCATTCTCTTCTCTATGGATACATATCAAAAAGCTTCTCAAAAAATCTTAGAAAAGGAAAAATATCTTCACCCACTTCTCTAATTTAGTCGACTCTGTTTCTGACCAGACTCTATCTTCTCACTCTTCATCATACATCATGCTACTAGGTGAACTCTTGTTAAAACTCCATTTGTTGATTCTAGAAGAAGGAAAAGTTTGATTTCAAAAGTACCCTAGATAATAAAATTAATTGGGCTCTTAGCAATCTTAGCATTTTTTTTCTTCTCTGAAGGAGAAAACTCTTATTCATGGGAGAATTGTGAATCTCAATTTTTTGTCCTCCACTCATTGCAATATCCAAGGTGTGTTTAAGTATTGAGGGTGGGAGAATTTTTTTCTCCTTCATCCTTTTTGTAGTTTATAAACATCTGAGATCTTTTTCTTGTTTCTAGCAATCAGTAGGAATGTGTCCATATCTTCCACATTCATAGCATTTTTACATTGTTCTTATCTTCATTTGAACGGTTTCTTCCTTTAGAATAGCTTGACTTCTTCATTATGTTGGTTTTAGTTCATTGAATCTTGTCTACCATTGATTTGGTAATAAGAGAAACTTCATCTTCTTCAATGTTATCTCGTCATCATCTATGTCTTTTTCTTATTTTAATTTTTACCATTTTTATTCAGATGAGCTTTTTCAAAAGCAATAATATCACTTCTAAGTTCATCATAAGTGAGATTATTTATGTTCATACTCTCAATGGGTACAACCTTTGCATGTTATTGTGCATGAAGGCTTCTAAGAATTCTTGATATTTTATAAATCGCGGGATAGGCATTGCATGCAGTATTGAATTCTCCTATAATTTTGCTAAATCTAATTATTTATCTTAAACTGGTTCTCCTTCTTTTATTTGAATAGTTCAAATGAAAGTGAAGAAGGAAAGGGTGTTGCAACGCAAAAATCAAATGCGATGACACTTACCTTCCCAACAAGGAAGATCAGCCTAACCAACAGATAAATTAAATAAAAAGCCAAAATAAATATAGAAAGTAATATATAAGTAGGATATTTAAGTGAAGGTCGTCTAATACACCCAAAATCAGGTAGCCACAGTATAAATCCACTAAGTAATATTTAATATAAAAATTAATCTATTAATCCTATTAAGTCTTTCAAAATGAGTAAAGCCACTGAGATAGGATAAGGTGAGATATCAAAGACTGCAAATAAGCAGCAAATACATTTAAATGCTCTGGAACAAGCTTTTAGTAGTGAGAGAAGAGAGATCAAACCTGACTCATTGCAGCACCTGCACAAAAGTACAGAAAAAACAAGGGTGAGTTCAAAAATAATGGTACTCAACAACATCCTCGGTTGTTCTAAGTATAAAATAATGATGATCCTCCTACTATCATCCAACCCCCGATACTAAAACCTGTAGACAGTCTATAATAATATAGCAGCTTAATTAACTGTAAAAATATCAATGATTCATAGAAACCTCAGATCATCCCCAATTACCCAATATGTATAAGTTCTCAACTATTATGAAAAGATTTCAGGTCATCATTAAGTTCCAAATAATCCCATAATATCAAAAAGATTTTATAATCTTATGAGCGTCAAGAAGTATCAAATAATATCAAATCATCCACAAGTATCAAGTAGGTGTAAGTATCAATTGACAGACAATCCAAATAAGGAGAGAAAAAATAAAAATGGAATGCAATGTAATGTGTAAGACTCATGATGCATGTCTACCCTAAATGTACACACCTGCTACCTATATTTTTCATAGACCCACAGGAAGCTCACAAGTCCCATGCACCTATATCGACATGGTACCCGATCCATATATATATTATTTTATCTTTTCGTATCGGTGTGGTACCCAATCTATAAATATGATATTTATCCATCCATATCAGTGTGGTACCCGATCCATAAATAATATCATCTTGTGAGCAAGATACCACAACAACATGTTCAAATTACAATTTAATCAAGCTGTGAGCAAGTTAACACAACAATAATATCAATATGATCAAGTCATCACAAGGATAATGAAGTTGTGAACAAGTTAGCACAACAACAATATAAATTTCCATTTCTAACGATTTCACCATTTTTCAAGTTATCACCCACAACCGTGGCTATTCAATGACTCAAGCTATTTAAGTTATTTTATATGATGATCAACCTAAAAAATCTCAAGTCAATTTCTTTGCAAAATTCACCAACACAACTAATGAAGCACATAAATACATATCAAAGCTTTATATGAAGATCGTAAGGCCTCAACTGGCCTTAGAAGCATAGAAAATATCTCAATCATATGTTGTGCCCTTTCTTAGAGCTTCCAAATAAGCACAATATAGTTAAAAACACAATACACATAAGAAAACATAAAAATCAATACACATATTCTCATATTATGGAGTTCTATTAAAGAATTCACCCCGAGCCCATGGGGTCAAAATTCAAACTTTATCATGAAAACATGTTACTCATTACTAGGGGAACCTAAGTATCAAATTTCAATGAAAACCCAATGCACTTCGTGGTTCAAAATCAAGATTTTATCATTTTTTGGCTTCATGCTTAAAACCACCATTTTTGAATTCAAAACCTTCAAATTTGATGAAATAATCATGTTAAAGTTGCTAAAAATTGATGAGGAATGGTTTAAAATCATTACATGATAGTTTTCTTCAAGTTCCTTTATCAAACTTTGTCAAAATAGTGTATTAAGGTCATGGTTTGCATGAGAAAGGAGTCAAGTTCGTGAAAATTATGTTTTTAGACAATACAGTGATTGTCAGGCCCCTTCCACGAATATGGGTCACTGCCGCGAACACAGGGCATGTCCTAACCTGGACCCTCTGCAAATGCGGCCACCATGCCGCGAACACAAAGAACAACACTCATCAACATCACGAGCTTGGTGTCGTTCCACTAACGCGAAGGAGACTTGGTGACAACAATAATAACAACAACAACAACAACAGTTTCTAGCATAAGTCACAACTCTAAATGGAAACTCGGTAGCAAATCATATATGCAATCATACTAATTTAGTGTTTTAGACTCAACGGAACCATCAAAACACATATACGAGGTCTTCTTAACCCAATACTTTCTAAGTGTCAATTTTTAACTAAAAGCACAAAAATGACAAAAATGCCCCCATGCCTACAAAATATAAATGAAACCTAATTCTAGACTAAAAATCACCTACCCGATCCAATAGCATTATCAAGTTTTTAACTCGAGCACTTTAAGTCCGAAAATTGACCAAAGTCAACTATTCCTTTAAAAACTAAACTTTAACCTATCAAACAACTAAAAATCACCAACAAATGGGCTAAAATAGAAAATGAAGGTCTTACTAGACCAAAATTAATATTCTAAAACCGATAGAACTGCCAAATTTCTATTTTGAGGTTCTAAACTCCAAATGACCCTTAAAGTTCTATATTTCTTACTTAAAAGCTTAAAAACTTCAAAAAACTTATTAAAAATTACTATGTTCCTGAACCAACCATGGATTCAAACTTAGTTTAGCATAATTCAATTACGAGAAACGTAAAACAATCAAAATTCACAAAAACTGGGAAAATGAGATTGAGGGTCATTACAACATCTACCACTAGAAACCATGTTTCTCCTTGAACATAAGAATGAAGAAGTACCTAAAGCATCAAAGAAATGAGGGTACTACCCACACGTATCGAAATCGATCTCCTTAGTAGCCTCCTTGACTAGTCAGTGCCTCTGTAGCACTTTCATTAAATGTATCTCTTTGGTTTGAAGTCTCTAAACCTGTCTATGTTGAATGGAAAATGGATCTCCTCAAAGGAAAATTTTGGGTCTAAACTCAAGGTATCCCACTGAATCATATAAGACTCATCGGGTATATACCTCCAAAACATATAAACATGAAAGACTGGGTGAACCGCAGAAAAACAAGGTGTCAAGGCTAACTTGTAGGCCAATTCTCCCTTAGTCTCTAAAATCTAGAAAGAAACAATTAAATGAGGGATAAGATTCCCTTTATTCGCAAATTGAATCACATCATTCATGGGTGACATCTTAAATTTGCTTTATCATCCTCCATGAACTCCAAAAGTTTAACCCTCCTATCAGCATAACTCTTTTACCTACTCTGAGTTATAAGTAGTCGAGTATGAATCAATCTAACTCTCTCCACGGATTCTTGCAACAAACCTGTAGCCCACTATATCTCCTTAAAAGTCTTGAACAATCCAATTGGAGAACTATATCTCCTACTATATAATGCCTCAAAAAGCGCCATCTAAATGCTTGAATGATAATTATTTCTATAACAAAACTCTGCAAGTGGTTAGAATTGGTCCCAATGCCCACCAAATGAATAATGCATGTTTGCAACATTTCCTTTAGCACCTAAATAGTAAACTCCAACTAGAGATTGGTCTGACGATGAAAACTTGATGGATCAAACACACTATTTCTTTATTTTCTTTACATGAAGATATGAAGAACACTCAAGAACACCTGTAACTTCCAGAACCCAACCACCCTCAAATGAACTCTGTTTCGCAATAAATTTTGACCATGTGCTCCCTGCGCTATGGATAACAAACCCCACTACTTTTTACGCCGTAAATTTCAACCTTACGAACCCTAGTTCCTCACCTTCATTGTCAAAATGGTGAATAGCCTGAAAACCCCAAATTGACTCAAAATTGAAGACACGTAATTAAAAACACTAGGGGAACAAAAGTATAATGCTTGAAATACTAAATTCGAACAGAAACTCAAAATTTCTAGAAATTTTTCAAAAAATTAAATTTCCCTCCTCTTTTATTTTTGAAATTTTTGGTAATGAACTGAGGATTGTAATTCGACGAAATGAATTACTAGCTAAGCTCTAATACCAAATGATGTGGATCAAAATACAAGGCACACGAAATGCGGAGGAGACAGAAACAAGAGAAAAGACATATGGAAACTTACAATTAACCCACCAGTTTATGAATAACAAGGAACTGGTTACCCTCACCTTTCAATCTAACCTGTGAATTGATGACAAGTTCCAACACGCATTGTATGAAACCCAAATTTGAAGTTGACAAACGAAAACCTTCGATTGAGTGTAAAAAGAAGTTACAGTTGCAACTAAGGGAATCCACCCTTAATTACGCCAAATTACATCTAATAGTTATGCTATGCTAAGAACTAATCTCATAAAGGAGTTCAAATGATTTCATCAAAGTCTAAATAAAAATACTGCAAACTCAAATATTTATATCTATCATAATTTTGCAATATGGCACTTTTGGCCCCCAGAGTTCTGGAATCTTTAATTAGGCTCCTCAAGTTTTGGAGTCTCCACATCTTGCACTCACAAGCTTCCCATAGTTTGAATACCCTTTGACATGGCTTGAAAAGAGATCCCCAAGCATCAATCTTCCTCATGGTAGCTTGTAATGCCTTCAACTCGTTCTCCTAACTCCGTATGAAAGGCCGGAACGGATAGTGATACGAGCACGGTTGGAAACCACTCTTCAAGAGTCTTTAAAAAGAGGCAAGTTAAGGACTTGAAGATTATAACATTTGGACGGCTTCTGGAATAAAATCTGAAGGCAAAGAAGACAAAAAATTAGAGCAAAGTGGATGGTCAAAGACGCCAAGAAACAATAGAAGATTCTGGAGTAAAAAAAGTTAGTCAAATCCTACTCAAATTGGGATTTGAAATCCTACTCAAACAGGGATTCCAACTACTACTCAAACTAGGATTCCAAATCCTACTCACTTTAGGAGACCCAATTATATTCAACTAAGGAGAACAAATTTGTATCAAAATAGAAGAAATGGGGCGGCCCAGAAGGTGCTAGAAGCTTTGTGGATTTATTCCAATTATACTCAAATTAGATGAAGGAAAATTTTTCCAACTCCTACTACTTTTGGGACATCATATTTCGGCCAAACCATCAATAAATAGGGTTTTTTTTCAATTTTACATAGAGAGTATTGATGAAATAAAAAGGATAGGCCGAAATTTTGATTACTTAGTTTAGGGGATGGATGCCCAAACATTAGTGTTAGCCTAGATTATTGATGGGTTCTTTTTCATTGTTGATCTAGTACTTCTTTTATGATCTCCATACTAGGAAGCTCCTTTGTGGAATCAGTTGTGTTTCTCTTTCACTGAGTATCATTTACTTTCTATCTTTAGTTAATTGATTCAATTAGCTATTCTTTCTTCACTTTTTATTTTAATATTTCTTTTGGGATTATTGAATTATTCTCTATTTGGTTGATAATTTACACATATCTTTATTTTTTGCATTTTGTTTTTTAATTAGATAAGTATCTTGATATACGAACCTCATAAGGTAGGTGTTATTCGTGCTCATATCAATAAAGCATGGAGAATCTCATATTATGTTTTTAGATAATATGAATAAATATGAAAACTCAATGTTTAGGTCTGACACCATCTATGTCTGAAGCCACTAATAAGATGAATACTAAAAAATAAGTTAGGACAGTGCCCCTAGCTGGCCAAAACTAAATACTAGAAAATAAGATCTTTAATGTTTGAGCTCTAAATCAAACTAAACTAAAATACTCAAGCTAGCTCCCAAATCAAGTGGGAACTCCCCAATTTACTTCAATCTACCCAGAATATAAGTCCAAGTCAACCGCAAGAGAAAAAGTTGGTTGAACCTAAATGTGTAAAATATAGTGCAAAAAAGAAAGCGATTTGTACATTTGAATACTAAGCATGTAAAGGGCAATGCAATATTCCATATCATCAATAAAGAAACTAGATGTGCAATGACTGAAAGCATAACTCACACCTCGACTGCCACCTACGACTTAAATTGTGGTCTTCCATACCATGAATCGTGGACTTCACTCTTGATCTGAAGGGGAAATTTTCATAACTGAATAATGTTATTCTCAGCTCCCACGACTCGTGATATCACACTCCACAAGTCGTGGTACAATTCTTAGGGACCTGGGAAGAAAAAATTCTGATTTTTAGTTTCTAAGCTCAGATTTCGAATTTCTAGGCTAATACAAGCACGGGGCATTACAGCCAGATTCAAGGGTTCTTCCGGGGAGTTGGTGGCTTTGGATGCCTTGTCGCGTCCATGGGGTGAGCTCGAGATGTGACACATACTATAAGCAATAATTTCCAAATAATTCCAAGCCTTTTAATTTAAATAACTTGCTGAGGTAAGTAAATAGTATAATTATGAGATGAAAATGTGATGTTATTATAAGTGAAAGTATCTCATCATCTTTCATAATAATATTTTAGAACATGATTTCATTTCGGGACTTTCTCGGTATTGCCTCATGTCATGAATTTTACAAGTTAGATGGTCACGAAGACTATGATATGAATTTTAGTAATATCTTCGCTTTTCTCCCTCGCGTGAACTACAACTACTAGAAAATGGTGAGACCATTAGTGAAAGAAGGACCAAGGAGACTCAATCAATATCAATAAGATGTCGTGACCTCTTAAGCTTAAGTGCTTGAGAATCATGGTCAATATAGGTTTATGAAAAAACAATAAAAGATAACGTTATAATATATATACCAGGCTATCTTAATTTCTTGGATTGATAGTGGAACTTTTTCGAATATGCGGATGAAAAATAAAGAAATTAGTGCGATTTGTGTTCTCCTGACTGATTTTTTCACACATTTTTAATTATTAAACAATGAAAAGAAAAACTTTTACAGTGACTAGGTAAGAAAATAATTTTGAACTACACCTTACTTCTAACCCAGCACAATAGACAGCTATAGATCCACCTTGTAAAATCTTATTCCAAAGGCTGAAGCCATTAGTCAAGACAAAAAGTTCTTCTTATGAAAACTCTAAAGATTTACAACATCTATAATCTAGCTAAAGCCCCATCAGCAAAGTCAGTTTACTTTAGGTCTTACTCAGAAGAAAGTTTGGTAATAGTACCAAGTATCTAAGCATGTAATATGATCACTCTATCTATCTCATAATATTCTCTTGCAAATTCTTTTATCTATAATTTGTACTAAACATCCTCTATACAATCAAGCTCATGCAAAATCGTTCCGCAATAAATTTTAAAAGAACTGACAGAATATCTCATTTAGGAAGGTCAAAGATCTTGTTTGCACGACATTCCTTTAGCATAATGAGAACCCATTTAGCTAATAAAAGAGATGAATATAATATCATTTGTCATGAAAATTTATATAATGAACAAAAAAGAATAATATTCAATTGAAGTTAGAATTTTCTTTACAAACTTCAAATAAAAGGCATAAACTTCAATAAAATTCTCCACTTTCTGACACAACAGATTTTCTTTCTCAATAAAATACTTTTCGAAGAAATTTTTACCACAACACTTTTTTATTGGTAAAATGTTAATACATCACTCTAAGAAAATATAATATCCTTATTCTCTTCTAGTAAACTATTTTTATCCATTGGCTGGGAAGTCGTTGCTATTGTGAAAATAATTCAAACCTCAAATAAGCAAACATGAAAAAATTCAATAAGAACTGAATTCAACTAAATGATTTTTTTTAATTATTCAAGATTTGTAATGACTCTCAGAGTTATTTTTGTACTTTCATAATTTTTCAGTAATTAGAGTGTTCTTGTAGCTGCCGCAGGTCATTCGTGACTTGCTGAGAATGATAGTTCGCTTCCTGGCAGTTCGATAGCTTGGTTCCCTTTTTATTTGTATCTTCTTCAGGCATTTCTCAGCTTAAATGACCTCGTATTGTCGTTTCTTTAGTTTCTTTAGCTCCGAAACGTGGATTTTAGTCTAGAAGAATTTTTCGTTCGAATTCTACGGCTTTTAGTTGCTTAGTTGTACCGCTAAATTAAATTATTTTATTTTAAATAATAATTATGTCATTTTATTTAATATAAATAAAAGATATATTTTTTCCATTTTCCTAAATTATTGGCAAGTTCATGAAATAGTCTTTTGAAATAATCTAGTCTCATGCCTTATTATTGTATAAAACGTGGTAAGCCATTAGTAATTCAACAAAATTAGCGGATCTAATTATATTGATAATTTTTTTATTTTAAGGGGTGGGTATTAATATAAATATTTTTTTATGAATTATAATATATTTAAAAGGTTGTAATCATTTTATAACAAGCATACACAATATCCAAATATACCATTAAAAATATATGTCGGCCAGTGATATCTTTTAAGTCAACTATACATATGTATAACATATATAATATAAGACTTCTATAGCATTTAATTCGTAGGAAAACAAGATTATCTAATGATTAAAATTTCTAACTGAAATTAAATTTTTTCTGCCCACGGCCCACCCGCCCCTTTACTACTTATAATCACCTTGTAAACCACTTACTTGTCTAGTAATGAAATATTCTTATGCTTTAGTCACTTATGTTGTGACTTATTGATGGTAACATATATATACATCTCATTTTCCTTTCTAGTCATTGGTATTAGTTAATTGTGAGGTCAAGTTGTGGCAACTGAAACATAAGAAAATATAGTACAAGTGAAGGTTCTAACTGCGATTTTAATTTTTGGAATAGAGTTTTGGTGATTCTATGATCCGTTTTACCAAGTAACTCTTTAATTTTTTTAGTTGTAAAGTTTTTCATATTATATAAATTTTCTGGGTTTGTTTCTTTATTTTCTACTGTTGGTTTGAGCCCGATTTTGTACCATATGACCTATGAATTGTACTCTACTTGTGGTATAAATATTTTATTTTCTTGAGTTATGAAGGTTTATGGACCTATTTTTAGTTTAGATTTAACTCTGCTATTCTTATAGCAATATGGGTCTTGTTTTACTCGTATTGACATATGAGTGACATTTTTGCTAGCTTTGTGCAATTTCAAATTTATTTGTGATGTTTGGTTGTCTCAGTGTATTTCTCAAGGATATCATCAGAATTCATATAGGTTATGTCTTACCTTTTTAGACTAGGTATTTAGTGATACGAGCACGAATAGCACCTACCCATCCCGGTCTTTCACATAGAGTCAGGCGAAGGAGTTGCAGGCATTGCAATCTACCATGAGAAAGAGTGATGCTTGGGGAGCACTTTTCAAGTCTTTTCACAAGATGTTCAACGTATGGGAAGCTTGTGAGTTGAAAGATGTGGATAATCTAGAACTTAAAAGGCCAAATTGAAGATTCCAAAACTTTGGGGGCTGCTTTGAAGATGCCAAAACTTTAGGGGCCAAAGTTCCTTATTATAAACTTGTAATAGATATAAATATTAGAGTTTGCAGTAATTTTCAATTAGACTTTGATCATTAAACAATTAAACTATTTTGAGAGCTTAGTGCATAGTCTAGCGTAGCTTAGACTAACTTAGTGTAATCATAGTGAGTGATTGAGGGTGGATTCCCTTTGTTGCTACTTATAACTTCTTATTTACATTCAATCAAAGGATTTCCCGTTTTTGGATTCAATTCAGTTTCCAATTGATTATTTGTTGGGATTTATAGTGATTCACTGGTTCAATTGAAAAGTGATAATAACCAAACCCTTGTTGTTCATAAACCTAAGTTTATTGTAAGTTTCCGCATATTTTTTTTCTTTGTTTCTTTCTCCCCATTTATCATATGCCTCGCATTTAGATCCATATCATTTGGTATTAGAGAACGATTAGTAATTCATTCCATCTAATTACACTCTTCAGTTCATAAAGAAAAAAATTTTAAAAAAAGAGGAGGGAATTTCAAAATTTTGAAAATTTCCAGAAAAAATTTAAAATTCTGTTGGAATTTGATATTTCAAGTATAATAATTTTGTTTTCCTAGAGCTTTTATTTATATGTCTACAATTTTGAGTCAATCCGGGTTATTTCAGGTTGTTCATCATTGTTGACATTGAAGGTGAAAAACTAGGGTTCATAGGGTTAAAGTTTCTAGCGTGTTTTGTATGTAGGAAGTAGTGGGGTTTGTTCCCCAAAGAAAAGGAAGCACGTGGTTGAAATTTGGGGTTAAACGGAGTTCATTTGAGGGTGGTTGGGTTTTAAAGTTACAAGTGTTCTTGAGTGTTCTTTATATCTTCATGTGAAGAAGATGAAGAACTAGTGTGTTTGATCCATGATCTTTCAATCAAAGTGTTATTTTGGTGTTAAAAAGTTGATAATCTTATTTCACAAGTCATTAGTACCCTAGTTATCAAATTTCATTCAATTCCGGGTTGATTTGAAGGGGTTTGAAAATTTGGTGTTCTTGGTGTGGTTCATATCTTTATCACTGAAGATCTTCAATATTGGTGTTTTTTGATCCACATTAAGCGTGTTTTGAGTTGAAAAAAGTGTTAGTGCATGTGAAATTACCATTTTGGGAAAGTATAAGGTCACAATTACAAGAGGGGGGCCACAGGGAAAAATCTCGTACAGATTTCCCAGTTTGCTGTCCAAGATGTCGGCCAGCCCTGCCTAGATGGCGGACTACCCTCCTGGACAGCGATCAAAGAAAGGGGAGGGCGACCCTATGGACGACAGTGGGAGTAGTTTTTAGACCAACCTAAAAGGTCGTCCGCCCTCACTCACAGTGGTCAAGGTTAATCAAAATTAGCTCAAAACTTGTTCTAAGCAACTTGGAATCCCTAGCATTCAATTCAAATTTAGGTTTAATTCTATAGTTTACATTTTACTCGTAGTTTCCTTTCTTGTTTTTGGAAGCTAGTTCACAACTAGTAATTAGCGTACTTAGTTGTTAATTAGTTCTTAGAGTTTATTTCTTTCATACTATTTCATTCGAGCTTTTATTATTTACATTATTGTTACGACTTCTTGATTCATGTCTGGTTGTTCCTTAAAATGTTGTATGTCTACAAGGATCTATTCTTCCACAGAACTTTAAACCTGAGTCTTTAGTGAAAGGCTTGTTCGCTAATCAACTTTGGGAACAAAGCCTAAGAGTTTAGTTGAGAGATACATACGAGCGAACTAGAGGCTTTTGCTACTAACTTGGTTTTCTAGTTTTGTAGGATACGATGTCATAACAACAGTTAGAAACAATTCAATAAGGGGAGAGCTCTCGACACACAATGGAGTCTTTTAGCAAGCAAATGAGCCAAATGTTTGGGGCCATAGAAAGCATAAGTTCAAGTATGGATGCTTTAGAGAGTAACCAAAGTAGAGGAGAGTCATTGCACACTGCACATGATGAAGGCCAGGGTAAAGATGTAGACACTTCTCCTACAATCTCCTCGGATCAACTAGTGGAGCTGAATAGGTGGCATCAAGGAAAGACACCAATGCAATAACCCACCAACTTTCACATGAGTGCCAATCCAATTTGGAGAGTAGGAACCCC
>JBDJHY010122591.1:0-13675 GCA_039654485.1 Withania somnifera
AGTTAATAAAATACAATAACAGAAAAAAGGATAACTCAATATCAATTCAAACACATCTGTCCTTAAGCCACAAAGTAAAGATAGCTATGGTAGCTCTAGGCTAGTAGGACATACTGAGAAACACAACTAAAGATAAAATTTTATTTCTTGTGTAATTTATATATCTGAACTAATTCCTAAGTGGGAAATATGTATGGGGTGTTACACATTTTAAAGAAACAATTTAGTAATAAAGGTTGTACAATGCTCTCAATAGCACAAATTAGTTTTAAATGTGGCACAATGCTCTTAAAAGTCAGAACTTGTAATATAGTGGTATGATTCCTTTTCAAAACCAAAAAAAGTATTTCTCCTTTTGAAATCACACTCTAAATTTATGTATATGTATCTATGAGTATTAATAATTAGATAGAAGAGTATGTTACTATAACTCTCGGCCTAAGGCATGCAAACTCACTGTAAAGAAAAATATAGGAATAAACAAAACGTAAGAGAATATGTAGTAAAGATACCCTCTCTACCACAATATCCTCTTCAAACTATACTGAGGATCCATAATATATTCCTAAAACTGTTCAAGTAACCTAAGGCAAGGCTCAGACATGAATTCTACTCCGTAATCTGAAACTAAGCAAATTAAATTAGAAATAATGACTTAGGATTAAACTACCTAAAAAATCCTAACCAACGAGAAATCTTACAAAAAATATTATGTAACTAGGCAATGTTACAGAAATCGAAGTCGTAGCCTACCTCAGGTTCGAACAAAAATCTCACTCCATTACACAAAATACTTCTGCTTTCATAAAGCATCTAAATAATATCATGATATAAGAAACACAACCTACTCATTAAGATATGAATAACGACACCTATATTAATATAATTTAGTAAAAAATTAACTCAGAACCTATAAAAAAATTGAATTAAAGTTTATAATGATTTCACCCAAGAGGTGTGAAAGGCATATCCTAGAGTTTTTTAGGGTTCTATTTGAACCTAAAATGGTATGATAAAGTTAAAAAGAACAATTGAGAATTTAAGAAACCAACTATGATACACGCTTGACATTGAAGTGAAGAGAGTGTAAATTCTAAAAGATGTCCCTGTAGCCTCTCGAAAATAAGATACATACGTTTCCACACCCAATTTGTAAGACTCTACTAGACATGGCTCATATACCGAGGATATCAATGAACTTAGTGCTCTGATACTAATTTGTGATGACCTGACTTCTCATATCATGAGGACACCTACATATCACTGTAAGAGAATCACCAAATAGAATACAAGACAGTGAAGTAAACTAAATGCGAATGAGATGATATAAGTATAAAATAAATGCTAAAGATATGATATTGGTATAGGAAAGGGATAAGAGAAACTCTTAAAATAGTCAACAACAATCCAAAATCCAATATCCAGTACATGAGCCAATAAAACTAGAGTACAATGTGGGAAAAGAAAATACAATATACGCTTCAGAAGTCAACAATAGAAAGAGATATAAAGAAGGGTGAAGGATATGATCCAGAAATTAGAAACAATCATCTACCTTAGCAACAAGATCTAATCACAAATCCAAAATCATCTTGGACCACTTATACTGGGATTTACACTAGAAGATTCAAAAGTTTAGTATGAGTACCAAAGAAATATGCACTAGTAGGCATCATAGGTAGATCGGGGATCTATAAAAAATAAAATAAATAAATAAACAGATAAAAAATGCAAGTCACCGAGATCAATAATTAAAAAAAGTAGAGAAACTAGCCAACATGATATGATAGATAAATATCATAAGTAACTAGCCGCCAACAAGGAAGGTTTAGGAAAAATAAGAAGAGAACATACATGAATTCATGCTCAACTTTCAAGGAAAACAACTAAATAAAAGATATGGAAGTATATCGATTACCTCAAATAACATAGAAGGGGGAAAATGTCTAAAAACAACTAGTATTCCAATAAGGAAGAAACGATAGAGAGCCCAGAAGATGTAACTCTATCCATAACAGTAAGGCAGAATAGTAATAAGTAAAAGAGAGTGTTCACGACACTCAATAATACTGAGAGATACCAACAAGTAACGCTCCCTGGCTAGCATCCCATACTATCAAAAGATACATATAAGAAAATAAGTGTAGAATGTAACTCAAAAATGAATGTAGATTGTACTGGAGCATGTAAAATATAACTGTGTATTTTTCCCTCCAGTACTCGTAGGTCTAGCAAGCGGAATAACCATGATGGAACTTCCTCGTATACCAAAAATCATACCGTGTATCCCTCACCTTGGTCATATGCATATTAGTGTCAGGTTTGCAGGGTCTATGGAGGTCCTCCTCGCATACCATGTCAATAATTATATGAACTGAACTACAATCTCACATTCCGAGTTTATGAATGAATGCTCGGGCTTCCCCAGGTCTAAATCAGTATGATCTCAAAATAGATGTGTGGGATCTCCTAAGTCTAAAGCTGATTTAACTCATCAATGTAGGTTTCTCAGGCTTTACTAAGGCTAAATCAACGTGAATTATTAATGTCTAGTGTTCGGTCTTCACCGAGTGTAGTAATATCTCTAAAATAGTGGTTAATTTAATAGTATATCATTTATCATAAGAAATTGGTAAACATCTAAAAAATTCTCTTATTAATATTCACAAGGCCATGTGAGGTTTCAACATTAGTGACTTTGGGCTTATGGATATAAAAGAGTAGAAACCAATGCATAAAAACTAGTTTTCATGCTGATATTCTCAACCACAAAAAATAGCTCAAGCAAGTCCTATGGCCCTGCGCAACCTCAAATTCTACAACAACATTAACTAGCTAAGTCGATATTCGGGACTCACAAACATTCCTAATAACGCACCATCTATTTTTTAGTCAATCAAGACCACTCAGGATAACTAGGTAACTATCATCTCAAATGCAACAAAAATACGTAGCTAAGAGACAAAATAAAAGAGTGGACAAGGTCATGGTTACCAACCTAAAAATCCCAACCTGAGGATTTATATCTATCACAATTATTCTGCATATAATTTCAGTCTAAGATCGTAAGCCGTAGCCTACCTGTCCTTCATAGGCAAGCTTGCAAATAAATGTAGAAGATGCCTTATATTGGTTCAAATCTCAAAAATTCACAAAGAACTACAATGTTTATGCAAATAGAAAAATAATAATCTATACATTTAATATGAATAAAACGTTACCCATAAAGCAATGAAAATAGTTGCAAAATAAGGTCAAAATGGGCCTATGGGCTCACGAACCCAAAACTTTGAAAAAAGGTTTCAAAATGTGTTCCACTTCATAGGGAACTCATACCCAAAATTTAGAGCTAAGACGATCATGAAATAAGCTTGGAACGATGAAATAAAGTTAAGAACCAACTTTGAGAATTTTGGGAAATTTTTGGTGAAATTCAAAGAAATTCAAGTGTAAAATTACAAATTATTGATGAAGCATCAAATAAATCAAGTTTTCAATGTTAATCTCTCATGAAAAGACCTAGTGGAAGAGGTTGGATTGGAAGTTTCTTAGAGTCGTCTATTTATTTATACCATATTTCTTAGTTAAATTGTAGTTATAAAAATGCCCAAATTTTAATGGAGGTTTTTGAATGTGTGAAGAACAAAAATGTAAGAACAAAAATGAAAGTCATCACATTCCATGTATTTATACATGACACCAAAATTCTCTTTTAGATCGCGTGAAGAGATTTTGTAATCGTGAAGGCTACCCTTGAGTAAGTATCACAGTCGCATGATTAGGCTTTCGCGATAACGGAATACAACTTGATGACGGTAAGTGACCGCCTGAAATATCACACATGATCACGGAGGGTGACTAGGGGATACATTGTGATTGCATGAAAAGGCTTTGCAATCATAAGGAGGGATTACATGTACCAAAGTAACTAAATACCATCAAACTCATCTAAAAATTAAACTCTAAAACAAGGCTCGAAATATGTTTGGGACCCGATGAACACAAACCAAATATGCTACCTGCATGGAAATGATATTTCCGACTGAATGGCACAGATAAAATCACCGAGAACTTGAAATGAACCTGATTTCCCTGAAGCCTGAACTAACAACTCACATAACCCAAAATCGAAATTCTAGAGCTGATAATTCTATCATATTTTAAATCCAAGGCTCTGATCAAAAAATTACTACCTGAGCTCCATATATGAACCAAAAATCTCATAAAATATGAAATTTCTCACAAACTCAAAACCAAAGCTCCCGGAACCAAACCAAGAGTCGATATAGGCCAAATATATGTTACGAAGCTAGAAAAACTTTCAGAATTATATTTTGAGTTAGTTTTAATGGAATATTGACTAAAGATAATGATTTCAATATTGAAGGATCTAAAGTTTTAAAACAAACATAACAACCAAATGAGCGACCCTAGAACCAAACCACCAGTTTCGATAAGTAAGAAATGTCTTAAGGATGCTACAGGGAAGATCTAAGATGTAAAAAAAATAAGAAATTTAAAAAATCACTAGAAAGGTCTTTATAAATAACCTTCAAGGTCATTATAGATTCTATCGAATGCAGTTATCAGATATCCTAAGACTCTTAAACCTAGTTCTTTAATGATATATTTTTCATATCTTGAGTCTACACACTTGATAGGACATTGAAACTACGTCACGACCCAAAATCTCAGGTCATGATGGCGTCTGCACCCCTCTTGTCGACAAGCCTAACCCTGCATCCTGGAGCTACGTGTAATGGGATACACTATAAAAACAACCAATGCAGTAAAGGAAAAAACTAACAATATATAATAATGGAAGCTAACAGGTAATCATACAAAACCTAAATTTTAAAACCTGGTGTCAAAGGCATATGGAGATACTCTACATAATATATTAAAAGATACAAAATAGAAATCTCCTGTAAAAAATAATACAATGCAGGGCCTACTATGGACAGAACAAAGCAAGCCAGAGTCAACAAAATCACGGTCGGCTCGGACTACAAAGCTCACTGTAATCTCTGCATATTAGCTAGGTCTACCACACACAATCACAAGGTCGCAAATAACCCCTGCCGGTATCTGCACCATGAAAAAATGTACATATGTGCAGCATGAGTACCAAACAAGGTACCCAGTAGACATTATCGACCTACTTGGTTAAAATATAATTCTAGTAATCAAGCGAGGAGGTAAAACATGTTGATGGTAGTAGACAAATAGTAAAAGAAGGGGTAAATCGAATAATAAGAAAAAGAGGAAGATATCAAATGTACCATTATAGAACTACAGGAACTAAACATGGTAGATGCAGACTACAGAGTCAAAATTCCGATCCCCGAACGAAGTAAGGAAACATACCAGGGCTCAAGCTCAGTCAAACTCTAAAAATCATTATACCATATATGCAAGGATGACGAATAAGGATCGAATAGAAGGTACCACTAAATGTTGTATAAGAAGTAAACATATAAAACCTACCAGCCTCCCATACCACCGATAAGTACCAACAACACAACATAACCTACCTGGCGCCCCATCCCGCCAGTAGGCACAAACAGCACAGCAAAACCTACCGCACCTTAATCTTGGTGAACACACACTATACCTAAAGAAATATATAGGGGTGCAGGAAAGTAAAGTAGAATAGTATCAACCTCGGGCACACACCCTTGTCAGTTCCAGTTACAAGATCGGACATACACCCCTTGTCATTGTCAATAACCACATCAAATTCACACCCTTTATCAGTGTCAAGACCAACATCGAAGACATACCCCCTGTTTGTGTCAATCACAACATCGAACACATACCTCCTGTTAGTGTCCATAACCACATCGGACACATATCCCCTATCAGTGTAAATAATTGGGCCTCGCCCTCACAACATCAGTGCCAAGTCTCTAGACTAAACAGTAAATATATGTAAGAGTATCAATACAGTAGCAATAATAAAATGAATAACAATGCAAGCGGAAAGTAAACGGAGTCTAGGATCGGCCAAAGGACACCAACTAAAAGCTCATCTCACCATGCTTGTTGCATAAGAGCTAGAATAATTGCTAGGGTTTGTCTCCTCCACACAGTAGGCTAAGACCAGAGAATGCAACCTTTCTCCTTATATGACCTCCGAAATCCAACAATGAATATCAATAAAGAAACAAGGATCAACCTAAATAACCTAGCCCACACTGCTAGCCATATCACAAGCATAATAATATCAACCTAGTCTGTAATGTACAAAGTAAACCTAGCTTACCTGGACGTTGGTGAAAATTCCTGATATGCGCACACTGCAGATGTGAAGCTCCAACACAGTCGATAACAACCAAAACTAAACAAATTACAAGTCCAAGGATTAAAATTTTAACAATAAGACCCCCCCGCAGCTTGGGAATACAAACTAAATATATCAGTACGTAGACCTTAACTCAGGGGACTCATGGTCAGAAAATGAGATTAAGGCATATTGAATTGAAGGTCAAAACTAGGTCTAAAGTAATTAACTAAAAACATTTTACACAATTAAGGAAAAGTAGAAATGATGAGAATTACCCAAAAAACTAAGAACTGCAAACTCCCACATTCACCCTCGCAACTCCCTGCAACTCCACAAAGCTTAAAACATCTCAAACCATCCCAAAACCACAAACCTAAATGAAATAACGAAGGTGACAAAGCTGGCAATGAAAGGGGGTAATGCCTTATTTATAGGTAGCAGGCGGTCGCCAGGGCGCCCTTTTAGCCGCAAGAGCACCCTCGCCAGGGCGAATGCCTGATGCTAGGGCGACCTTCTCCAGGGTGACCCTAGAGCCGCTGGGGTGGTCTGTGACTTGAAGCAACCAAGGAAAAATTAGAGAAACTCTATGGGGTCTAAAGCGAGCATCCAGAGAGTGACTTTTTTGCAACACAACATGGACTCAACAGAATAGATGGAACAACCATCCGAGGACTTTTAAGCATAAAAGGCCCTAAATTCAAAAGGATCAAAATGGAGCCAAACTAAGGACTTCCACAAACCTACTCAAAATAAGACCGGGCACCCCGAGAAGAAACCAATGGCTCAACTAGCCCAAAATCAATATTCAGCAGCTGATGGAATTGACGGAATCCTAATCTAACACCCTGATCATCAACAGACTACACAAAATAAGATTCGGCTGGGCTAAATTTCCATAGAAGAACCCAATCTCCAAATGAAAAGCCCAGGATACAAACTTAAGGTCTATCTATACCAAATTATCTATTCTAGAGCTAAGGAACTGTCGGAATTTCATTCCAAGTGTGTTTGCTTTTATTTCACTCTCGAGTTCTACTATTTTTAACTGAAACTTCAAAATAGAGAAATAGAGATAACATGCAAATGAGTCACCAGGGTACCGAGCTACCGGTCCCAATAATTCATAAATAACCTAGGGCAACTACCAAATAGCTCTAAGCACAGGAAAAGAAGAAATGCAAGGAAATGACCGAGCGAGTCATTACAAACTAGAATCATAGGTGTCCCCAAGTGAACTTTTGGATCTAGAATACATACTAAGCATGGCAAAAATATAAGAAGAAATAAAAGGGATAATTGCAAAAAAACTAATTGTGCAATATAAAACTAACTGAATGAATATAAATAATCAAATTTAAAAACATATAAGTTATATACTCATTTTTTATGTCTTAAAAGCCTTTACTAAATTCTGAATGGTGAGTTACTGGGACAGGCCTCCAGCTAACTCTAAAATGCTAAGACTAAAATATTGAATAAATGCCTTAATGAACTAAGATCCATAATTCCCCTAAAACTAAAAGGAATCATCACTGACTGTTTTGATAAGAATGGAGACCTTGTAAATACATAATCATAAGAAGGGATGTCTCAAACTATATTATAAGAAGATGTAGTACAGTAAATATGTGATCAGTGTTGGGAAGGTAATTAATATGTAGGAATGCAACATTAAAACTTATAACTAATAATGTTGAATTAAAAGAAGACTAAATTGGATATATCAATGTAAAATATGTAAATTGATCAGCTATGGCTCAAAATATAATGAAAATAAAATTAAAAAGCTACATGTATAATAGATACTGAAACAGTGATATCTGAGTAAAATTAGTAAGTCATATATTGTAAACTGAGTAAGATAAACATAGTGTAATATTTTCTTATTTAAAATAAACCATTTGAGCATATGGAGTCCAATGTAGAACTCTAATTTTGAGGGTGTCCTATACAGGACCAAAAGTGTACAACCTAACTAGCATAGAACCACTAACTAATAAGAGAAATGAAGCTAAATAGACCTATTATGAAAAAATAATTTTGTGGCTGGGGTTTGCTAGAACACGAATATTGATGCTAGATACAACTCTTAAAACTGAATACTAATGCTCATAAATATGTTGAACTGGTCATGCTAGTGATAGCATATCCAGCTATCATACTGAACCTAAAAACTGTGCATAAACGAGTAAAACATATATTATATTTAAGTTTGTTAAGATTATACTAGTCATGCAAAAATAGTCTAGGCACGTTACTAATTAATCAAATTATATTAAATAATGCTTAATCAAGTATGAAAGCTGAGATAGCATGCATAATTTTCTTACAATACTATAGTAATTATGTGAAATCAAGAAGTTCATGAAGATTTCCAAGGAAGATTCAAACACTATGATATACCCATTAAAAGACATGAATAACCATTCAAGACGTATTGCCGTGCTCAACAAAATCACGATAGATTGAGTGTAAGAATCAAATCATAATTGGGTAAAAATCCTAGTCAATGGAATCATGAGTTTATTGATCAAAAACTATAATTTGGGCAGGAGGATGGGGTGAGATCTTCATTGGATATCCACACACTTGATTATGATGACCTTGAACTGAAAATTGAGTTGGAGACTTGAATTTACTAGAGCGTGTGAAGAAAATCCTAGGTTCTTGACTTAGAGTGCATTCTATTTGAGTCTAAGAGTTTGAACATTAATGATGAATTTTGTACACACAAACAAGACTTTAAAATATTCTAAATAACATAGTTTTTCTTTAAGATACTGGGATTTTATAGCATTTTACATAATGAAAATAGGCTAAAAACTATCAAGACCTTCCCACAACTCACATCATGAGTCACGATATCCATATCATGACTCGTGGGGTTGAGATTGAGGTGCTGGCCTTCTAGATGGCTTCACGTGTGGACTACATGAGTTGCGCTATGGGTTGTATAACTCTTACAATGGATCATACTATTGAGAGAAAATATCAAAACATTGGAAGGTTACCATGAGTCAAAGGTACGACTAATGATCGTAGCTTATGATTCGTAAAATGACTGATGGACATTAGGAAGAAATTGACCTTTTACTAGAAGATTACCACAAGTCGATAGTATAACTAGTTGTTCCCTCTCCACAAATTTCACTAAGGTTCATGAGAATTTGTGAAAACTTTCTAGGTACCACAACATACTTTACATCTCATGGGATGGGTTTCACGGCCTGTAGGACCAATTGTGAAACAAAACTAAATGTAAAATTTTATTTCTTATGGTATTTCTATATTTGATTGATTTTTAAGTGGGAAATATACATGGAGTGTTACACCTTTTAAATAAATAAATTAGTAATAAAGGTTGTACAATGCTCTCAATAGCGTAAATTAGTTTTAAAGGTTGCAAAATGCTCTTAAAAGTTAGAGCTTGTAATATAGTGGTATGATTCCTTTTCAAAACAAAAAAAGGTATTTCTCCTTTGAAATCGCAGTCTAATATATATATATATATGCATCTATGAGTATGAATAATTAGATACAATAATTTGTAAATGTAACTCTCAGCCTTAGGCATTCAAACTCACTATAAAGAAAAAATATATGATTAAACACAACTTAACTGAATATGTAATAAAAAATACCCTCTCTACCACAGTATCCTCCCCAAAATATACTAAAGATCTATAATATAAGCCTAATAATATTCAAGTAACCTAAGCTAAGGCTCATACATGGATTCTACTCCATAATCTAAAACGTAATAATTTGAAACTTAAGCTAATTAAATTATAAATAACAACTTAGGCCTAAGACTACCATGAAAACCATAATTAACAAGAAGTCGTAGCCTACCTCAGGGCCAAACAAAAATCTCATTTCAGTATGTGAAATACTTCTCCTTTCATAAAGCTTCTAAATACTGCCATGATATAACAAATACAACCTACTCATTAAGATAAGAATAACGACACCGATATTAAGATAATTTAGTCAAAAATTGACTCAAAACCCAAAAAATAAAATAAAATTAAGTTTTATAATGATTTCACTCATGAGGTGTGGAAGACATAAAGTTTTGTAGGGTTCTATTTGAATCTCAAATTGTATGATAAAGTTAATTCTAATCAAAATTTAATTAAGAATTAGAATACCAAATTGCGAATTAAAGACAAAAATTGAGCTAACATGAGCAATATAATATAATAAATATGATAATAAGATTATCTGAAAATTTTTTACAATGGAAAAGTGTAATGACCTTGGTGGTCATTTTTGGTACTTTTATAAAAATACCATTTTACCCTTCTTGAGAGTTTTCCCGAGTCATAGTTTCTTAGTTTATGGAATTCATTTTAAAACCAGAGCTAAAAGTTTCAAACTTTGAGAATTTTAAAGATTTTTGAAGCTTTAATGTTGAAGTATTTTACTTTTGACCACAACTTGAGTTTTGAGTCCCAAAATAAGAATCCGTCAGTTTCAACAACTTTACAATATGGAAATTAGACTAGGAGGAACTTTGTTTTATATTATAGGCTCTTTGTTAATTTAAGGCCAACATTTAACTTTATTCAACATTTGATGATTGAACAATCATATTCAAATTTTTTCAATTCCATTGGACATAGGGAGGTAATTTTTTGTCTAGGAGAAGGTTAAGAATATATTTTGGAAGTTCCAAAGGAAAAATCATCTTTTTGAGTAAAGTTTTAATTTTTAGTAACCTTGGTGGGTATCAGTTCTAGAAGACCTCATACTTGCATTTTGATAGTTAGGATTAATTCAAAAATATCAAATTTAGTAGGGTAGCATATATGATTTACTTGCACTTGATTCTGAATAGATCTCGAGGGTCCGATTAGAGTGTAGAATTGCATGCATTTTTCTTTCAAAACCCAATTTTTGGTGTAGGCAACAATAATCTTATTGATTGCATGCATACGTATCATGATGGTATGAGTCAGCATATTTTTTAATCTCATACATCCAAGTGACACATTCACGTAATTTTAGTACCCTACCTCATCGTGATCTTATGGCTTCTATCATGATCGCATAGAGCAATTTTGTTGCTAGACCAGGTTATGCTTTGTGATCAGGAGGGTAACCATCATGGTCACATAAAGCACTGTTATCAAGTGAGCAGAGACTAAAAAAATAGTTCACGAGCTCATACTCTACATTTCACAATTTTGACTTAGGGACATCACTTGGGGTATTTTCAACGACAGTTTTCGAGGTGAATCACTTGAGTAAGTTTATAAAACATTAAATTTAGATATTACATTAATTAAGTGATTTCAAGTTATACAATTTGGGGATTTTCAGAAAATCTTGATATTATATTTTTTAACTTTGAGGGTCAATTATTACTCCGTTTGGATAAAATATCATATTAATAATCCGTAAAACCTAAGAATCACGATTTCTAATAGAAATATCAAAACTTCTCTTGACCTTTGATTTTCGAATCTTTGATGTAAGTTTGTACCTAATTTATAAAATAATCAAAGTTCATATATTCTTATGCTTAACTCATATGTGATTAGATATTGCAAAATTGGTGGCTCGACGTAATGGAAAGGCACCAGTTTGATTGTATTTTTTGTGTAAGTCAAGTGGAGGCTTGACCCTATTTCAAAGCATCGTAAGTTTATTACTATGTTTTAATTACCGTGATTAGGAGTAATGGGGACTATTTGGGGGTATCCCTATGGGTGATTTGATGAATGCTCACCCGGATGTGATGAATGTTCACCCGGATACTAAAGGCAAACATGGAGGGTCTAAAATAAAGGTAAAAAACTCAGAATTGTGAACTTATGTAATGACATAAATATATGTATATGAGATGCCCAATTGTGATTATTGAATCTCATTATTTACTTACCTGATCTCATGCCCATGAGTGGCTTTATTGATTCATAATTTATATTACCTCTCTTTTCCATGAATTCCATATGATGTTCCCATTAATTAATGCATATTTATCATTGACATAAAACATGATTTATTTGGAATATGATGATACTATTGAGAAGACCACGTGAACGATATGCGCCATTCGATTTAGTCTTGGAATAAAATGGTAAAAAGACAAAGAGGAATTATGATATAAAAGGAAAATGTGGCGTATGTGTAATTTCATGTATTTCCATGATGTTGATGTGATACAAAAAGGGTAATATAAATGATGTATGATTTTTAGTATTTCCATGATATTTACATTTGACACAAACACAATGTGGCTGATGTGCAATTTTTGATATTGTTATGGTACCTGAGGTAGACATTCATACATCCCATGACAATGCATTGCACGTCCTTGACCATACAATTATTTGGTTACATGATTGATTCATATTTCATGATCATGTTTGTCATGGAGTGCCATTTTATTCATCGATATTGATTTACCTCACTTATTCTATTGTTAGGAAGATGTTACGAGGCCGAAATAGATAATTATTAAAAAAAAGATAAATTGCTTAGATATAAGATTTGAAATGGAAAACCTCTTGAAATGCTTAGTGGTAAATATTAATGGTAGTCCTAATCTATTTGGTATGGTGCTGATGTTGGTACAAATATTTCAGAACGTATCCTATAAAAGTTCATTCTCAGTTGTGTTGAAGGTACCCTGTAACGACCCAATTTCGCGGATCATGATAGCACCTAATAGACCTCAAGTAGGAGAAAAAAATCGAGTAGTCCGAATCCGAAGCCGAAGCAGAGAAATACTACATTTAATGCGGAAAAATATCAAAGTCAAAATAAAATAATAATTTTGCGGAATTAATTAAGAAAGAAACCACCCAAAATCTGGTATCAGTGTCAAATGAACCACTAAGTACAGAATGATGAAAATTGAAATAAAAATAGTATCAATATGTCTTCGAAATTCAATGGAGATCACTAAAACATAATCCTGAAGAGAAGAAGGATCAAGTTGGATGCCAAGCTCACCCTGAATCTCTGATGTGAATAGAATCTGAACGAACAACGATTTGTGTATCATGAATGGAAACCTGTACTCGGATCTGCATAAGTGCAGGAGTAGTATGAGTACAAGTCGCTGTAGAAATCCGTACTCAGCAGGCTTTGAGGGCCCACTGAGCACATAACAATAATAAAAGCAGTAAATAATAGAGTAAGGAAGAAGGGTCACAGAAAAAATAGGCAATATAGAAAACTAGCAACTCAAGTGCGAAACAAGTGTCACATAGACTGATAGTGTTAGGTAATCACATAAGAGGATCACAGGTAATGAAGAAGAACGTACCCGACATCCTCGCAACCACATATATGACAATATACAGTAACAGAGAGGATCAAGGAAGATAGGAGTAGAACATGGACAGTAGACTAGTAACCTCAAGTGAAGGGAAGAAT
>JBDJHY010122702.1:0-13675 GCA_039654485.1 Withania somnifera
GGTCTTGGAATAAGAATCCAAGACTAGTCTATGATAGGTTAACCGGTCCATGCCAAGCATAAAAATTAACCATTCCCAACAGAAGTAAATCAACCTAAGTCTCAACACTCCCAATAATCACTGAACAACACCTCAACACATGACAACTACAAAAGCATAACCTACAACAGTGGAGATAGATATCAATGTTGGAAAAGGCTCACTAATAATATTAAAACATGGAGGATAATACTATGATACATAGGAGCAAGTATAGCCTGGATCAAATAAAGTCGAAGTTGGCTAATAGCACATAGAAACTGTACTTATAATGACAGCATCATAAACCTCTGCCTTTGGTCTCGTTGATAAAGCATAAAATTATAGCGACCAACCCTATGGCTATCATAACAACCACTACCCCTACCATGCTAAGAAGAACCACCACCCCTTCCCTGAGGTGGAACGACTCTAATAGGCTAAGATGGAATAGGTGATGAAGCAACAAAAGTCTGAGTAAATGGTTGAATAACACCCCTCTGAGGATAATTTGCAAAGACATGAACCATAGCACCACAAATGTAACATGGGCCCACTGGACTAGGCTGACGAGAGAGTATGAAGAACCAAAATGGCTAACACAACTTGAAGAACCACTACCAGAAGTTTTCATAGATGCCTAAATAGGACAGCTAGACTATCATTATTGTTGTGGATGAGAAGGGCTCCTACCACATTGATCCAAAACCTCTACCACTTAAATGACCCTGCTGGCGGGTCCTCTTCTAGTCTCCAACTCTCTGTTTATGGGAAAGATCCTCCATAGAATGGGCATGCTCAAGAATTGTATGCAAAAATGAACCAATAAGAACAAAAAACTCAGTTGCATCACAAATATCGGGGTCTAAACCATGAAAAACAATTATGGATCCTCTCCGTCTTAGTAGGTATAAGACTAGCACCATAAACAGATGGTATATGGAACTATGCCTCTTACTCAGTAATTGATAAGGACCTCTACTCAAGACTAAAAATTAATCCCTCAAAGGCTACTGTGCGAGGAATGTACCTCTCCAGGACGGCATCATGAAAAAAAAATCCAAGTCATAGGAGTAGAATCTTCTAATCTAGTAGAACTATAAGACCTTTGCCACTACTTGTTGAGGCTTCTCATCTAATAAATAGTGAATTCAACACCCTGAGTCTCCAATATACAAAGATTATACAACCACTCCTGACATCTATCTATAAATATCTAGAATCCTCTACTAGTACACCAGTAAATCTAAGGAGAATCAATCTAAAAAATCTAGCCAAGATCTTTTAATTTGAGTTAATTATAATAAGGTGAGCAGGAATAGGAGGAACAAAAGATAGAGCAAATAAAAAGTTTCTGAAGATGAATAAACTGATGCTTGAGGAACATGAATGGGAAATTCTGACACCGAAGGTGGAACAACAATGAAATTAATACTAGGTGCCAGTGGAACTCTCAAATGATTAGAACTAGGTGTTGGAGGTACACCTAAGCTAAATAAAGTTGGGGCTGAAGCAGGTACCCCACTAGTCAGATGACCCGACATATCCAATAAATGCATTATAAAACCTCTCATCTCAAGAGATAATGATGGAACTGACAAAGTCATAAGAGAGAATGTACCCGGTCCCTACAACCCAGGTCACTGCTATCCCGGTATAAGCTCAAGCTCTTGGTCCAAATGTACAATAGATGATGATCTCCTGAAGCTGCTGAGATTGCGTTAGTACCATCTGTGGGAGAGTAAAGTAGAATCAAAAGACCAACTACGATGCATACTCCAATTATAAATGAAAGAAAGTGAATTCCTAACAATGTTACTATAGCCTCTTATAGATAGATATAGACATATCTACACCCGATCCACAAGACTCTACTAGACACTGGCTTATGTTTCATTGATATTGGCAAACCAAACACTCTAAAAACCAACTTGTCATGACCTAATGTATCGAGACATAAGGGCCCCTACATCCCAACATAGGAGAACTACCCAAATAATAAGTAAAGCACGAGTTATAAAATGAATGTAGAATATATGAGATAATTAAAGGACAAGGATAAGAAACATTCTCTAGTAAGTCAAATAAAACCCTAAAACCCGATATCCAAGTACATGAGCCACTAATATAAATAGTTCAATGTCTGAAAAACAAAAATAAACATATGTCTCGATACAACAACAGAAAATCAAATATAGAAAAATAAAAGATCAACTATGGACACCAGGATAGGTCCTATGCCTCAGTAATAGATCCTATATCTTGAACAAAATCAGTTTTGACAACTCGTGCTAAGATATGCACCAGAAAGGTGCAGAAGTTTAGTATGAGTACCAAAACAATGGGTACCTAGTAGGCTATACCAACTGGGAATATATAGTATATAAGAGCAATAAATAAATAGATAAATCAAATAAGTCACTGAAGTCAAACAAAAATTCAGCGACATAGAAAGCTAGCTAACATGATAAAGTCAAGTACTATACCGTAAATGCTTGCTATAATGAGAAATATTTAGGTAAACAAGTGGAAGAACATACATGAATCCATGCTCAACTAATTAGATATTGAATAAATAATAGAAGTTATAGTATACTGTTAACCTTAAATAAAGGATATGTGAAAAATACAAACTACAACAAATAGTAATACAAAAAGAGTCACGAAAGGAAATAATGAGATAAGCCAAATACGACTTATAATACCACCAGAAGAACTTACCAAGGATCCCACGGGATCTAATCAACCCAATAGTTTACCAATATCAATCGGCATCTTACTGATCATAGTGTGTCACATCCCTAGCCTATTCAGAGTTAAGCCTCCTCCCTAAGTGCATCTCACAACTCATGGGATAAACCCCAATTATTGTGTATAGACTCATGGGTGGAGTCCTACCTCATAAGTCTGATTGTGGTAGGAAGGACAAATCCAATGTAACCGAGAGTCAAACTCGTGGAGTGGATAATAACAAGAATAGGCACGTTAATCCAAGAACAATGCCAACAGTCCTATATATCAATAGAAATTATGTAAGTAAATAAAGACACTAGGGTGAATGTAAACTCTCTGAAACCCCATCCTACCAGAGAGTAAAAATAGAAAACAACAAAGACAAACAAGGTATGCATCATATGATATGATGAAAATAAGTAGAACTTGTACGCTTCTATCGCGAGTCACAAGTTATCTAGGTAAAACCTCATGAAAGGTCGCAATCCTTATACCTCTACTACCCCATATACCTCTCCTTCGGGTTTTCGCAATCCCATATTGGTAGGGTTTATGGAGAGTCACAACCAGCATACAATTACCTCACAAGGTAACCAAGACTTACAGTAATATAACACAACTCGGGGTGTATGGATAACAATGGAATAATCATAAATTGTATCGGATCCTCTGATGAATTAATATCATGATGATTGTCAATGACCATGCCCAGCTGTAACTAGGTCTAAATATGAAAGGAGACAACTTGAATCTCATGATCAAAATCAAGGCTAGATTGATTGTTAAGACTTTTATCGTAACCACTTGTTAGTTTTAAAAAAACTTTACGTGTTTTAGGATTATAATACTAATATAAGCTCCAACATAATATAAAATCGAATCATGTAAGCCCTTCAAAGGCATATTCTACAACATGCATAACTTACCAAGTCGAATATCTGAGACCCAAGATATTTCCTATAAAACACACAATCTATGTTCCAGAGTCATGAAAAGGCCACTCAAGGTCAGTCTAAAGAATTGAAAATACAACACCAGTATGTAGCAAAAAAGCAGACTAAAATAGCGGATAGGGTCATGGGTG
Source organism: Withania somnifera (assembly GCA_039654485.1). NCBI lineage: Eukaryota > Viridiplantae > Streptophyta > Magnoliopsida > Solanales > Solanaceae > Withania > Withania somnifera. The sequence continues at coordinate 3,836 of JBDJHY010122702.1, forward strand.
CCAACCTAAAAATCCCACCCCAAGGATGTCTATTTATCATAATTATCTCCCATATAAGCCTAGTTTAAGATCGTAAACATATCCTACTTGTCGTTCAATGAAGCACTTGAAAATACAACATAGAAAAATGCCTGGACTACTCCAAAACACCAAAAGAGTGCCAACAAACTCCAAAGATCAAGAAACTATCAAAATCATAATTTAGATATTAATATGAATCCAAGGATACCCATAAACATATGGAAATACCTAGGGTCAAAACAGGCCTATAGGGCACGTAAACCCGAAAGCTCAAACAAAGGGAGTCAGAACCCTAAACCCAAAGTTTGAAGCTAAGACAAGCAAGGAAAAGGATTGAAATAATCAAATAAAGTGAAGAGATGAACATGGGGTTTTTTTGTGAAATTCAATGAAATAGTTGTGTAAACTTACTTGAAATCGAAGAACCTAGGAAATTATGTTTCCAAAGTAACCCACAACCTTATGAGAAGACCCATGTAATTTAATGGATGTTTTGAAGGGTTTTAAAATGGAAAAGATGAAGGAAAGAGCTAAAAATCGAACTTTCATCTATTTATAGGAGTAGGGACATCGCACCTACAGTCCAAGATATCCCAGCGTAATGCCACATGTATGAGAAATTTATCGTAGGCGAGAAGGACGAGGTAAAGGCCTTGGTCGTATGTTCAACGAAGCAAAAAGGGGTGCGGCCACTCCCATGAATGAAAGTCATCACAGGTACGGCACCTCCCCTGCATCCTTATTATCGCAAGTGCGACATGCACCAAAATTCAAGAAGGATGAACTTTCAGCGAAGATATTAAGCTTAAAAACAAGGTTCAGAATGCATTCAGAGTGCAATGAACACTAACAAATTATGCCAAGTGAATGGAAAAAATATTCTGAAATCAATGACGGAGATGAAATTTCGATTAGAGGTTGTTTCGATAAAATATAAAACAAAGTCAACTCTATCAAAAAATAACCAACTTTCCGACCAAGTAGTCGAGATGAGGTTGGTTGCCCAGAAAACTGAATGAATAACTCCTCTAATCCAAAATCCACATTTTGGAGCTGATGATGGAGTCAAATTTTCTATTCGAGGCACCGATTAAACTATGACCACTCAAGCTTATAAATGGAGACGTAAAACACATAAAACACATAAAATAGTACAAGATTAAAACTAGAACATCTGAAATCAAACCAACCATACATATCAACTAAAATCAACATTCTACAACTGACAAAACTATTGAAAATAAATTTTAAGATTATTTTCATAAAATGTTGACTAAAGTTAATGATTTTAATACTAAAACTTCTCTAAAATAGAGAAACGGACATAACAACCAAATAAATGACCAAGGAACCGAACCACGATGACCTATAAGTCATAACTTACTTAGGGCTTCTAGTGGAAAGCACTAGAATTCAAGAATATGCAAAATCACAAAAACATACCGAAAGGGTCATTACAAATAAAGAGTCTCTACATCGAACCACCTATTGTATGGTTCCCAAATTAAACCTGTTGATAGTTCAAATACCAAGAAACATACTTCACAATATCCCTCTTTATCCCACTATACCAATACAACTGTTCCAACTTATAGTACATCTTAGTTGAACCTAGATGAGTATAATATTTAGAGCTATAAGCCTCATGCAGAATCAACTTAATAAACTAGAAAATCGAGGCAGAAAAATATGACCATCATTCCTCAAAACCGCATATGAATCAATAGTAGACCTATGAGATTCACGAGACAACAATTGATCATGAAGAGTACTAAATTGTTAATGCTTGAAATGATATTGACAAATCTAATTAAGTAAAGAAGACCTTTCTTCAACATATTGCAAAATCCTCCTTCATTCTTTCTAGTCCAATCTAACCAATGGGTTAGCCAAAGATCGAAAGTCTAACACCATCGATATGTCAACACATACAATGTCACCAAGATACCCATACTTACCACCTTTCGGCTTAAGTCACCACTACTATGTTTGCCTTGCTGCAATGAATGGAAGTAAGATTGCAGTCCTTTAGCAGCTATATCGATTTCTTCTACCTCAAGTTGATCTCCTGCTAGCTCATAATGCACTAAGGGCTATGATGTTGTATGTATATATCACAAGGAAATCCATATTGATAGCATCTAAAGATCTTAAGAGCGAAAACTACTTCCCCAAATCTACTTCGTGGGTAAGGTAGTTGCGCTCATGAACCTTTAACTTCCTCGAATCATATGTAATAACACTACCTTGTTACATTACCCTAAATCAATAATCGAGGATCACAGTACACAGAAATGCTCTGGCCCTTAGTCAGCAATGTTAAAACGACACTAAAGTCAACAAATCCTTTATCCTCAAGAAACTTATCTCACACTTATCTGATCACTAAAAAGGAACGTCCTTCCTAGTAAGTCTAGCCAATGGCACTGTTATTAAACAAAACCCCTCATTAAATATTCTGTAGTTGCGTGCTAACTCAAAAAACATCTAAACCTCAGAAAGAGATGTTTATCTTGGCCAATGATTAACTACCTGAATATTTTTTGGGTCCACTATAATACCATACATAGACACCACGTGTCCTAGGAATTCTATAGACTCCAATAAAAACTCGTACATAGAGAACTTTTTGTAAAGATGATGTCCTCTTAAGGTATGGAAGATAGTCCTTAAGTACTTTTCATTTTCATCTCTATATTTAAGTAAACCATAATATCAATGCTAAATATGATCATAAATAAGTATAGACAATGCTTGAGCACCCTATGCATAAAGACCTAAAGGTTGCAGGAGAATTGATCAACCTGACAGACATGACTAGAAACTCATAATGACCATAATGAGTCTTGAACAAAGTATTGGGGATGTCCTCTAAAATTAATACTCAACTAATAATACACTAACCTTAGATTAATCTTAGAGAATACAGTTGCACCCTAAAGTTTGTCAAATAAGACATCAATCCTAAATATCAAATACCTATTCTTAAATGTCATATAATTAAGTTGTCAAAAAAATATACACATACACATCAATCCATCTTTTTTCATAAAGAACAACACCGGTGTACCCTATAGAGAAACACTTAGATGAATAGACCCCTTATCTAGTAGATCCTAGAGCTAAATCTTTATCTCCTTAAACTCGGAAGGATCCTTAGATATGTAGTGAGAGAAATAGGCCTTGTGCCTGGCTCCAAATCTATGGAAAAATAAATACCATACTCGATTGTGAGGCCTGGTAAGTCTGTTAGAAAAACACCAATGAACTAAAAAATAATAGGCACAGACTTGGGAGAAGGAGTGTTGGCTTGAACATTACAAATAGAAGTTAGGTAGGATAGACATTTTCTTGCCACTAACCTGTTATTTTGAAGAAAGATGATTATCCCTATCGATGCATTACTAACAAAACCCTTCAAACAATCAAGGATACACTAGGCACATAAAGGTAACAGTCTCTAAATAGTAATCTAAAATAGCACGATGAGGGGATAACAATACATACATAGTAAAATATCAAGACCTAACATATCAAACAACATCAGGCCAGTCAAGGTATTAGACCCTAAAATAGAAACCAAATAGGGCCTTACAACCTAATACACTATTAAAGAATTTTCTACTAGGATAGCAACAGACATAGGCACAAAAAAAAAAAAAAAGCTCACCATCTAGCCCAAAACATGGTGAAAAGTTGTATAAAACATGCAAGAAAGTAAAACAAGGATCAAAATGGGTTGACACTGATCTATAACATATAAAAATTGTACCTTTGATAACATCATTCAAAGCCTCTTCCTATGGCATACCAGGAAAAGTATACAACTAGTATCCCCCACTAAATCGACTACTACCACAACTATTAGCCCTACCTCAATGACCTCCACCACTAGAACCTCCACCCTGGGCCCTACCTCTAGCAGATAGAGGTACATATTTTAATGGTTGAGATGGTTGTGGAGCTTTCTTAAGCATACCATTATAGAGGAAATCCATGGAACAACTACCCATTATACAACAGCCAAAAGAAGTTCCTAAATTCCTACTCTTCCACAAATCATGGTTTGAACACAAATGGCTACCCCAACTTGAAGACATAGAACTACCACTTGGTGGCTGACTTGAAGACTAATGGTTGAACTCGGTTTAACTAGTTCTAAAATCTAAATGAAATCCTAGAAAGGCCTACTATAGATGACCTATGACAGCTACTTCTTATAACCATGACCCCCAGAGTGGCCCACGATAACTCCTCTAATATCAAGGCCTCTTATTGTTGAACTAGGATGCCTCATGACTTAAGTCCTTGTCACAAAGTCAAAGTGGGAATGATTCACTATGTTCTAAAGGGAATATGCATCTGATACTAGCAAATCTATAGCCTTGTTGAGTCTATCACTAAACCATAAGAAAATCTATGGATTTGATCCTTCTGCATAGGCATAAAATCAACTCCATGCATTGATAACAAGTGAATTATAGACTAATACTTAACAACAGTCATCGATCCATGCTTGATATACTTAAAATCCTACCTCAACTAGTGTCTCTCAGCCCTGGACACAAACTTTTGCATAAAACTCTCAAAAATTTTTATTAATGACAATTGAGGAGATCTAGCTGGCCTACATACCATTTGCGCTCTGCACTACTTTATTGTACCCCTCTTTGCAAAGTTGTGTAGAGAACCCCATGCGACTCCAACAAATCGAGGTTTATCAACCTCTACTTACGCTAAAAAACATGCGCACTCTCCCTAGGAGCACACATAAATTGTGGAGGATAAAAATAAATAAATATAGTCAAAAGCTTTTATTTTGATTCTGTCATAGCTGTCTGAGGTGCAAATTTTGGGGAAACAACTAGTATGGGAAAAAATGAGAAAGAAGGGGAGTTTCTTTTACCTAAACTAGGGGAAGAGCTGCAGTAGCAAGCTGCACTGCCGATCAAGATGCACCTTAGGTTGATCCTCTAAGGAGACATCTATGCCCCATTTAATGGTGGACCTCTAAAAGCATTAAGTAGTTGCTATAGTAAGGCCCTGAAATTTGGAGTGGGCAGGGTTGGTGGTGCCTGATATGATCCTTGTCCCGGTGGCTACTGATTAGGGACTGGTTTAATAGGTACCACATAGGTCTCTATCAATGTTGTAAACACTATGGGTGTTGTAAAATGACCTATAATGATGGATCAGACAATTCACCATCGTTTGTAGGCATTGACCATTTGCGTGCCATCTATAAAAGAGTAAAAACAAATAAATGGGATTTGCATGAAACAACCTAAGATACAAGCATGATTCAAGATATGAGAATAAAATATTATTCCTATGATGTCATCATAGCCTCCCAAAGATAGGACATGAATGTCTCTACGTCAATACTATGGATTTTACTAGACATTGGCTCTATAAAACTGACACAAAGAGAAACCTAAGCTCTGATACGAAGCTATCACTACCCAATTCTATAGGTCATGATGGAACCTGCTATCCCACCAATAGGAAAACGAACCTTGTAGCTTAGAGCCGTAAAAGATATTCTACTATAGCAAGTACAACTATACATAATGAAAAGAAGCAGAATTAGAGATAGGGATTAAATAAGTAAACTTGATCCAAAGACATAGTTTCAGTATAGATAGAGACACTATAAGGTCCATAGTACAAGATAAACATGAGTAAAATACAATATTCGTCTACAAATTACAAAAGAGAAAGAATATCAACTCATAAGATGCAGTAGTGTTGGACGTCCAAAGATCACCTTGTATCTCCAAAAGTTAATGGAAATGAGGCACATATAGTAAGAACATCGGTGAGGATTCATACTCACATCTATACTAGGAAGATGTAGAGTATAGTGTGAGTATTTTCATCAATAGTGAGTAAACAACATGCTTCAAAGGACTACCAGGAATATAAAAAGTAACTATGTTAAATAAAAGGAAGGTAAAGAAAGAAAGTCACAGAAATCTAAAATATCATATGAAAATAGCATAATGAGGGAGAAAGAAGGACCATCCTGGATAAGTATCGCTAGCTAAATCACAAAGCAGGAACTTAGGTAAGCAGAAAAGGACATATCATAGATCTTTGTAGCAATAAAATAATAGTAAGAAAAATTCATGACAATACACATAGAAAACAAAACTATTGGAGATATTGTAAGTGTACTGGTAACCACGAGGCATGGAAAGGAAAGCATAGTGAGTATCAATATGTATAAAGATGCTCACAAGGAAAATATGGACCAACTATAAATAAGTCCACCAATATATTGAATATTAAAGGTAAATAAAACCCATCCAAGTCCCCATAATAAAGAAAAAGTTCAAACAAGTCATGCTCATCCATCCGACATCCCACACTACTAAGAGTTCAGATAGAAAAAAGTGTGGTAAACTAAACACAAGCACAATGATGTAGTTGATCTTGTGTATGCTCATCATGTTGTACTAGTAGGCGATGTAGGAAGCACCCATCGAACTGCTAAGTCCCATATATCATTAATTAGACCTATAGACTTCCTCAGTCACACACAACCCATAGGCAAGGTTCATGTGGGTGTGCCAATCATGTGAAAATATCTAGCATCAAAGTACATCTCACGTCTCAGTTTCATAATATCTAAAGATCAATATCACTATATTATTAAGTCTTGCATATATCTTTCATGGTGTCTAGCATCTCGACAATCAGTGTCTCATCTTGGTAAGAGTGATATAGTAGAAAAAACTATACTCACTATTAAAACAAGATTAATTTAAGTGAAACAAGGTAGCTACTATCAGTACATGGTAACAGGGTGTGAAAACTGGTCTAAAACAAGTAAAAGTAGTAACTTTCACCCTGACGGGTGGCCGGGTCTAAAAATTTCCAGAACCTCATAGTTATTATTAGTTAACAGTAAATCGTATATGTTTACCAATTTTAGTTCATTCTTGGAATTAAGTTTTCAAATGGGCCCTTAAATACTTAGAATCTCAAAACTATGATATTAACATGCTCTCGATCTTAGTATACCTCAACTCAGTATTGATCATCTCAGTGCACACATCAATGCACAATTATAAGCAGTAACTACTACTATCATGTTGCCCTGAACATGCTCAGTGTACAACTAACTGCTACCAACACACAACAACTAGCACAAACCCAAGGGAAAAACCCAAAATGTGACCTATGCAATAATGTCTTATACATATATAGTCACTGTACGACAATCACAGGGCTAATAATAGGTTAAAGGCATAGTATTACATTGAACTTTGCGAGAAAAAAAAAGATGAAGTGGAAGAAGATAAATTGATAAAGGTCGCAATGTAAAGGTCGCAATGTAGACCTAATATTCCTAACTCAAGGATGCTACTTAGCATAGTTATACAAGTTATACCAAGGTGTAAGCCAAAGAAGCCTACCTATCGTTTGGTGAATACAACACTCTAACTCACGGGGATTATCTTTTCTAATATAAGACAAATTTTGATGTCCTCAAAACTAGAAAAATAGTAATATACATACTAATGCAATTTGGATAATATAAATTATACTAAATGTAGGGCTCGATCGAAAATTAGGTCTATAATAGGCCTAGGGAACCCATTAACCGAACCTAAAATTTCAAATTACCACAGGGTTTCCCACAATGGTAGGAATTTATGCTCAATAAATAAGAAAAATTTGATTGAGGATTGAGCTTGGAAATTCTTAGAGCAGATGAAGGAGATTGCACAAAACTTTAAAAAATTTACAATAATAAACATAGGAATTCGCAAAGAGTTACATAAAACAAATTAGAGAAAATGAACATCCAGGTGCAATACAACTAACCACGCTCCAACAAATGCTAAAGAGTAGCTAGTGCATGATAATTCACCAAGGATTACAAATAGCCATTAATGGTGGAAAGAAATGCATTGGATGAATATTCAATGAAGTTCCCATTTATAGACCTAGTAATTTTATAGCATGAATGCGCTATAGGAATATCATTGTGTCAAATGAGGGCCTGAGGGATTAGTTACATCACCTTAACACAACACAATCACACTGAAGAAAGGACAGGGAAACAATGTGTCAGTGCTAAGGGAGCACGATCGCAGTAGAAAGGGAGAAAGAACCACAACACCAACAACGTTGACTGTCATGATCACGTCATATAGGAATAGAAACAACAGAGCAATCGAGGTGCCATAGATAGATACTATTGAGCATTAGGAGGTTCAACCTAGTGTTGTAACATATAAAAAACTAACAATACTAAGATTCTTGGATTAGGTATTTAGGCCCACATGGTATTATTTCATTAAACGAATAGTGCAAACATATGAAAACCGACCTTTTGGACTCAATGGCATAGTCAAGATTACGGTAATAGGACATTTTAAATAAATATTGACCAATTCAACACTTGAACCCAAACTTCCTAAAACCAGTAGAGAGACCCTGAGAAGCAAACAATTATTTTTCTTAACTGAAATTTGTTATTTTAGAACTAATGGATTTCTTATCTTGTGTTTTGATCATCAAATGTTGACTGATATCAATGATTAAATTATTGGCCAACTTGTATCCTTTCAAAGGATATAAACTCACACTAAATTATTCTATACCCAATTCAATCATCTACCCTGGTATAATCTATATTCCATAGTTAACGAGAAAATAAAAATTTTATTCTAAGCTCATCTTAAAGGGATGTTGACGAAAGTCAATGTTTACGTGATGAGCATTCTGATTATTTTTGTGTTTTTCATATTTTCTTGCATTTTAGAGCTTTCTTGTAGATTTCCTTGGTTATTTGTGAGATATCGATACCTGTGGTCAAGTTCCCAGGTCATTCATTTTGTTGTTATGTTTGTTCCCTTTCTTCGGAACCTTAAAGTTTGGTATCATTTACTTTAGTCAATATTTTATGAGAACAAATTCAAAATTTAATTCAACTAGTTCAGCTAGTTTCAGAACATGGATTTTATTCTAGAAGGGCTTTTGGTTTGTGTTCGAAAGCCTTCATGGTGAGTTTATATCGATTATCATTATTTGTGAGCTTTCTAATTCATAGAGTTTGGATGGTCATTTTTTTATTGGAGCCTCAGATAGGAAATATGAGTGCACCATCATCTTTGCAATATCTTTTTTAGGTGAAGTGTTCATTTGGGATTTGGGATAGACGAATTCATTTCGGGTACTTAGTGTAATGACCCTCATGGTCATTTATGATAAATACGTGATGTTTTGCATTCTAGAGAATTTTGGTAGTTACCAAAAGTCATATATGACTTGCTGGGATCGACAGTTCGGATCCCTGGTGACGCAGTCGAGAAATATTTCAAATTCCCTATCTTAGAGCCGAAAACTAAGTACTCATTGACCAAAGTCAACTTTCCTTCAAGACGATCTTGGAATTTAATTCCGACAGTTCCATTAGCTTCGAAATACCAAATAAAGTCAAGATTGGCCTTAAGTTTGTGTTTTGGAGGTTTGGTTTGCAAGTTATACGAAATTGTAGAATTTAGTTAAGTTTATACCCTAAAGTAGAGCTTCAGTGGTAATTTGATGTTCGGAGGGTCGGATCGAAACTCTGACACTTCCAGAAACTCTGAAATGATGAATTTAGGCTAGGTGAGGTGTTTGTATAATTTTTGGACTTGTCATTGCACTTTCGAGTCGTTTTGTGGATTGTTGAAAACTTTCTAGCCTTGGTAGGGGGTGTATTTCACTCAACCGACCTCCTATATCATTTTCGTTGATTTCGTTGAGTCAAAAATATTTTTTTTAATAAAAAAACATATAATTTTTGTCAAATTTAGACTCTGT
>JBDJHY010122812.1:0-13674 GCA_039654485.1 Withania somnifera
TTTCGGAGACTTATGGATATTGTATAGTTTTCCATCCTTGTTGATCTATATTAGTGGTTCGTTTGACATTGACATCGAGTCTTGGGTTTGTTCTATAAACTTATTTTCTTGGCTATTCTTCTACTTTATTATAGGAGTCCTCCACTTCGGCTACGGACTACGAGGTTTGGTTCTCCTACTGGTGGATAGTAGGTGCCATCATAACTCCGAGAAATCAGGTCGGGACAAGTTGCTATCCGAGCAGGGTTTCGTCAATGACAATGTACAGAACCAATGTCTAGTAGAGTCCTGCAGATCGGCGTGGAGATGTCCGTGGCTTATCTTCGGGAGGATATAGTGCCATTTAGGAAATTCATTCCTTTTCTTGAATCTTATTCATGTGAATATCTTTTGAAGTTTCATGAATTATGATTCTTCATTCTTACTCTTTCGCTGATGCTGTATACTCGTTCTTCTTCATCCAAACGAACTTCAGAGGCACCGGCTGATGTGCCTACTCCAGCCACTACTTTAGGGGTTTCCTTAGTACCTGTATCGGCACCAGCGATAGCTCAGACAATTTCTATTCCCACAGTTGCTACGCAGCAGTTTGCCGACATTCACAGTGTATTATGGCAGGTGCTGAGTGCTTTTGGAGGTCCTCCGACAGAGGGTACACAGCCAATAGTTTTTACATCATAGCCGTCAGTTCAGGCAGTACCTCCTGTGGTACCCACAACTGCTACTATTCTGGCTCAGGTTCAGCCGATACCTGTTGTTGCTCCGGCTATGGAGTCATCTTCAGCTATGTCTGACTCAGAGCAGAGACTCACGAGTTTCTTCTAGAATGTGAGGAGAGGCTGATGATCTTGGGTATATTGCATATTAGGATCGGTCAAAGACAATAACAAAAGACAAAGCAAGACAAACTATCAGACTAGGATCAGTCAAAGGCCACGAGATAAGAACTCATCTCACTCGCTTGTTATATTCAATCAAATATGACCAAAAGTTCTGAGGCCACCCTTGGTAAGGTTAGGTCAATCACATATAACCCACATCCTCTACATCCCTCTGTGGGACCCTCAAAAGCCAGTACAAGAGTAGCAATTTACCTAAATAGAGGTGATCGACCTAAGAACTACCCACACAGCTATCCATATAACCAAGCATAATACAGTAGCCTAGTCTATAAGGAAAGAAAACCTAGCTTACCTAAGCACCTGTGATAATCCTCAAAAAGCATGAGGTAGCCCGATGCTTTGAACATAGTTAAAATCACCAAAAACTATAAAGTTATAAACCCAGGGGTCAATATATTATGAAAAAGACCCATATTGCATATTGCATATTGCAAACCGGGTTGAAAAATTGGCCTAAAGACTGGCCTGCAGGCTCCGTAACTGGAAAAAATAAATTAAAATCATCGGCATGAAGGCCTCAACTCTAGAAACTCATGGTTCGAATTATTCTCAATTTGACCACCAAAAGGTCTTCAGTTGGCAAGAAACATTTTGTGCTATAAGGAAAAACATGCAACTAGAGATCACAAATAAAATAAATGAGAACGTACCCAGAAAGTGAGTAAAACGTTCACTAACAACTCACTGTGCTCACCCGAAACCACAACCAACTGGAAACATCATTTAAATAAAAAATTAAGAAAAAGATTAGAAATCACCATTGGAGCCCAAGCCAAGCTTTTGGGGGGAAGGAAGATTCACCAATTCGTGGGTAACGAGACAAAGAGTGAGCTTCCTAACTTAATTGATCTAATCCATTAGTTATGCCCTATATTTTGAAGGTTAAAGAATGAGGGAGAGGGAAAGAAATTTGGAGGAGGGATGAGGAAAATGAAACTGGAATGGAGGCTGCCAGTTTATAAACTAGATGCAACAAAGGGCGATCACACTGAACCACCGCGATTGCTCTAAATGAGGGAAAACTGGAAAAAATGGTGCTGTCACGCATGGACAATGCATTTGTGCTAAGAAGCCAGGTTATCTCCCACCGATATTGCATTGCCCCTACCGTGATTGTACAAAAGAAATTAACATCATGAACCGCGATCACATCCAAGGAGCACACAGAAGTAATACAAAGTCCAACAATAATAAATTAAATATGCATTTTGAATGGAAAGCATATTTGGGACTTAATGGAATTGATGAAACAACCATAAGAGGTCATTTTAACGAAAGTGACCACTAAACCAAGATAATCAGAAGGAGCATTTTTTTCAAACTAACCCAAAATGAGCTTGAAAACCCCGGGAAGTGAATCAATGACTAAACTAGCCTAAGATTGTCATCTTTGAGCTAAGGGGATTATTGGAATTCTGATCCAATGCTACGATCACCAAAAAACCACCTAGGCTCCAAAATATGATTTGGCTGAACTGATTTACCATAAAATAGCTCAAACACAAAACGAAAATCTTGGGACACAAACTCAAGGTCCATATAGATCAAAGTTGGCATTCCAGAGCTAACCAAGCTGTCAAAATTTTATTCCGAGTGCATTTACTAGGAATTTACTCTCAAGTTCCACCATTTCAAGGTTAAGTCTCCAAAATAGGAAAACTAAGATAAAGGGCTATGGAACTGCCAGGGAAACCGAACTAATAGTCCCAACAAGTCGTAAGTGACTTAGGAGCTATCAAAAAGCTCTAAATACAGAAAATATGAAAGGCAAGTATATGTCCAAACAGGCCATTAAACCTCTACCAAAGTTTTGATATAAAAGCTTCAAACTAAGGTATGTTGTTATTCGATGAGAAATTTCTTTCACTCTCATCCCTGAATCAATGTTATCAAGTTAAGATTTTATGAGTTCCATGACTAGGGTTCTTACCCAACTCTAGTCTCATGTTCTCAATTTAGTATCATACGATAATTTCATATTTATAGTCATACTTTATAAACTTTATCATGATTTTTCCATGGCTATATCGTAATGTCCAAAACTTTAATGTTTTTATAAAAATTTTTCAATTTAGGGTACAAAAATCCAAGTCTCAATTCCAACTATTTTATGCACAATTCCTTACAATTTTGATGTCTTTCATATATTTATGAAACCTTATGAAAATATTATGCATTATACCTCATGGTTCTTGATCGATGACTATTTTTATGAAATTTCATATTTCTCATGGTTTTACTAATTTATTGATTTTGCTAAAGAATGAGTTTTATAAAGTTTAGAGTTATGTTTTTATCCATGATTTTGCATGTTTCCATGATCCTTAACCTTAATTATGATTTTGTGCACAAAGTATGTTTATGAGTTATATTATTCTATACAAATTTACATTATTTATGATTTTAATATAATTTATAACAATATATCATAAGGATTTAAGACTCATAAGAAAATTTATATGTATCTAGATTAGATATGGCTAGACCATCAATGATCATGAGCAACTTTTACATCTAGTTGTGTCCCATAATAAGATAATATATGAAATGACATGATACTATATGATTTACGATTACTACAAGGGAAAGATTTTCCAAATATAAGATTTAATGAGCTATATATATATATATATGTAATGAGTTTTTGGAGGATTATTAAGCATTAAGTGAACAAGGGTCTATACAAACCAGTTCCATAACTAATTTGAAACCATTGGTTTTATTTCCTGACATAACCAACTCACAATGAAAGGATTCTAATGTATGTTTGGTGTTAACTTTGGAAAGTTATCACCCCTGTTTTTTAGTGTATGGGAAGAACATTGAACTCCATGTAGCTCGCATGATTTTATATGTCAGTTAAGAGAAATTCCCACTCATGTTCCCATCATGTTCAACTTTTATTTTTAGAATATGATTAAACATGTTGCATGACTCACAAGCTTACAATAAAAATGATTGTTTTTATTAGTATTATGATATCCAGTTTTCAAGCATGCTTTCAGTTACTTGTGATTCATTGCAACTCAATTTTCATGATCTATTTTGATGCATTTAGTTCAATTTTTCTTTTTGTTAAGTATGATTTCTATATAAGTTTACATGTTTTATTTAAAAATTCACAGTGCTTCAGTGTTAGTCTTTATGCATGTAACTAGTCTTCATTATCTCATAGTTCTAGCTTTTACTAGTAAAATTAATTTATAATTTCTTAGTCCTACCATTATGACATCTGTTCTCAACTTAGTAATAGATTTATGATGTAAATATAAGTTTACTCATATTTAAATGCTCTCATATCCAACCTTTAGACATGTATTTTATTACCTACATTTAGTTATGTTGTTCTTTTGAAATTTATTGCATATCCCACATACCAGTACATTCAAAGTACAAATGCATAATCTATGCATAAATTCGCAATGTAGAGTTTAATTTTCCTCCTAGATTCATGGATAATAAGTGCCAGCAAATTCAAGCTAGTAGATGGTGAGTCCTCATTCTTTGAGGGCAATGTATGTGAGTTCTCAGCTTATGTTATTTCTTTTTTCAGTTATTTAGAGTTTGTTTGGGGTTTGTACCAACTACTAATAAGTATTAGTAGAGGTTCCATTGAAAGTCATTCAAGAAGTTGTATTCAATTTTAAAATAATATTTACCAATCACATTATTTTTCTTATTATTTATTTATTTATGTAATGAAAGTTAGCCCATGTATCATCTGCTGTATTAGTTTTCTGTTTGAACTTTATATTTTATGCCATACAAAGGGTTAACTTAGATCTATTCGTGGTTTTAGGCACCATGTAATGCCTAGGATATAGGCTCAGGGCATGAGATAATTAAAGTGGTGCATTAGACTACATTCTACCCCATAATCGACTTCTCATCTTCATTCTATATGTAATTCCCCATTTAAACTTGTGACTTTGTAAATTTTTGCATCGTTTTACCTCTTCTTCTCCAGGTGTTTTGATGAACAAGTCTCACTCATATTATGCTTATTTTTGTAGTATGAGTTCCTAGTGATGCCAGGAACCCCATGGCGATGTCCATTTTTGGGTCCCGCAACCCTATCTTAGGCTCAATTCTTGGCCCAAGAAAAAATTTTGTATAATTTGTACTATTATCTCTATATTGATAAGTAGATTAACATTTACCAGTTTTGAAGTTGTTCGAGGGCATTTGATATCAGATGAGATGATCTTCATATGTTACCGTGTGGTAGTTTCTGAAGGATAGGTAGGATCCTTGGGCTTACTCTGGCGACATAGCTTGTATAATTACACTAAATAGAATCCATGGGTTAGGATTACTTGGTCGATACCATAACCCTTGACCGAATCTTTTATTTTTATTTATCTTTTTTCCGAACAATGCTCAGTGTAACACGACGCGTGTGGCCTAATATTGTCCTTGTGATGGAAGTAGAATTACTCTTGAAGTAGTAGAATACTAATGCATGGGTTGGATTTTGGGTTTTTCCCTCGAGTTTAGGCCAGTTGCTATGTCCCTCTAGTTGTAGCTTAAACCAAGATTGTGATTGTTATAGGTTAAGTATAGATATTACTTGTGTATATGAATTCTTACGATGTGAGCACTATGAGGTTCATCTTCTGAGAGTGTGCAGTTAGGCTGGGGGACCTATTTTCACCATTTTCTAATATTTTATGGCCTTGTGGGCTAGTTGTCATATATTAATGGATAATTGGACTAAAATTGGTGTAAACGGGACTTTCTAATAATCAATAACAACATAAGTGACTATATACTTGTTTTAGACTTGGATGTATGCTGGGAACCCGGTACTACCTTTTATACTTATTTTGGACTAGGTTTCACAACCTAGAATTAGGTATAGGTACTGTCATTTACTATTATTGCTAGCACTTCATTATGACTTCGCTTAGGTGGTAAGTGCAATTGTTTTCTACTATATTAGTCTTATTGGTTCAAGACCCTAATTCCTCGAGGTACTGATACTTGTGGATTTAAGTAGTTGAGATTTATGGTATGCTTATAATACTACATTAACGAATTAGATGTCGGTAGGTAAGCCTCCCCGAGGCTATGTGATATCGAGATATGAGGTTTACCATGAAGCTAGGCAATTTTTCTATTTGGTTGGAATACATCCATGGACCTTCCCATTCTGGGGACAGAAATACCGGAGGAGGGGTCTGTATTGGAGTAGAGGCATTCAGGGAAAGACCTTTCATGGGTCCTTCTTGTTGCACCTTTGGGTACCAAAAGAGAAGCGTACACAGGAATTAGGCATCATTGTGTATGTATTTACTTATTCACACTTGTTTTCTAGATGAACTCTTTGGTGGTATAGGATGTTGTATAGGTGATCGTGACTTGTGTGCACTTTTCCATTCTTATGAGGGATTGTAAGGGTTTTATCTACTTTTACTGTTCATATACTTCTTGTGTTAGTTGTACACTTTATTTACTGATCATCCTTACCTTTTGGGATAACTTGTGCATGTTGCTATTTGTTGTATCATTCCCTTCTGTATCTTGAGGTTATCGATACACCTCCTATTCCCCCTTAGTGTCCTTTTCTATCTGTCTTATCTGATTTCCTGTTACTATTATTGTACTGCTGCAAGGATCCTAACTAAGTTCTTTTCTCCTTACTTGATTTCTTGCTCTATATTTTAGCCGGTGATATTTGTACACTATCATCTTCCTTGCTTCTTTTTGTGTAGATAGCTTCCTATGATGCATTACTTACTTCCTTGACCTATTCCTTTTTTTATTCCTATTATTTATTGTGATTATACCTGTTATATGCGTAGTAGGACCTCAAAGCCTATTAGGTACTTGTTTCTTCCGGTACTTGTACTCATACTACACTTGTGTTCCCCTGGTGCAGATCCGAGCACTAGTAGCCATTGCTAAATTTATTGTTCATGCCTCCTTTCTACTGCTTTTGGA
Organism: Withania somnifera; assembly: GCA_039654485.1. Classification (NCBI taxonomy): domain Eukaryota; kingdom Viridiplantae; phylum Streptophyta; class Magnoliopsida; order Solanales; family Solanaceae; genus Withania; species Withania somnifera. Next base: position 6,846 of record JBDJHY010122812.1, read on the forward strand.
GATACATAGTGATATTTTGACATTCAGTTATAGCCTAAATCTCATAAGCTTATGTATTTTGTCCTTTTTGCATTCAGAGATGGACCTTGTATTGTATTTATGATACCCTGTACTCTGTACCTTTAGTAGGCTTTGTATATACTAATACCAGGTATTGGGAGGTTTGTTAACTCTACTTATGTTATTTTTTTCTTTTACTTATCTCTTCTCCTTTCTTCTTCTGCTTATGGTGATTGTGTGTACTTTGTTTCTATAGTATCACATTGATTATGGCTATGGGCTATAGGGTTGGTTCTCCTAGTGGTGGGATAGTAAGTGCCACAATGAAGTTAGGAATTGGGTCATAAAATATTTGGAGACTATAAAAGTGGGTATTTTACAATATATTCAGGGATCTTTACAATTCTTTACACAATGGACTAATCTCTGGGGATCAACATGGCTAGGAGCAAAGAGAAGGAGAGAAAGAGCTCTTGTTAGGGTTCTTTTTCTTACTTTAGTTTTCTTGTGTTTTTATTTATAAACTTCATCACAAAGATTGTTTGTAAACTCATGAGTGGATGAAAAGCCCTCGTTTCATGGTTGAGGCTACAAGACTTGATTTTTTGACATATGATTTTTTTTAATTTTGTTTATCTTATAAATACTGCCTATATTTTTATGATTAGTAATCTATAGATTATCTACCTTTAGGGTAAATCTATATTCTCGTCTTTAACTCTAGAGACGACGAGGGTGATTAGAACATGTAATATAAGGAGTAGGATCTTTCTTTTTCATTAAAAGATTGATTTTACAACTAGGATGAAGATATACCTAGAGGCCTCATTTGGTAAAATACGAGAAGATAACTTTATGCATCAAACTTGGTTGTCCTATCCCCGTTAAACCATATTGTTAGGTTGTTAAGTTTGGTAGATGGTTAGAGGAGCGAGAGACCATAGCCATATAGTCATCCCCGTGATCAACAATTAAGATAAATAACTAAACCAACACATCACTATATTTAGGAATGAAAGTTGAGTGAGTCTTGACCCAAGAATTCTACAAAGCATGGTTACAACCCAAAGTTCATATGTAAATACTTCTTAATTAGTTTTTACTTTGATTCCACCAATATCTATACTGCACCACTTAGATTAGTAAATTAGAATTAGTTTGGTCTAGTAGATAAATATCCAATAAGTCCCTTGGGTTTGAAAACCCATCTCTCACAAAGAGTCATTTTATTACTTGTACGACCACATATGCTTGCGTGTCCAAATGTCTCAACAAGTTTTTGGCACCGTTACTAAGGACTTAATTAGTCCATCATTACTTTTTCTTCTTAGTTGTTAGAGTTGTACATAGTCTATTTTCTTACAAAGTTTTATTTTTATTTTGTTTTACCTTTTTTCCACTCTTCTTGATATATCAAATTGGGATAAAGGTCGGCAGAATGATGGACATTCTTGTAGTGTTTTTGGAGGAAATCACTTGGAAAGAAATTGTCATATTGTTCAAAGGAGCGGGTTGTGCACATTTGACTAATATCTTAAACATAATATTTTTCATATATGTGGTAGGTTGTCAGGGTGGCCATTCGAGTGATTCCCTAATTTTCATCTCCTTTTCTCCCTTCCCCCGAACCCTATTATGATCAGACTATTATTTGTGATATTTCTAGGAATGATATAGCTCAATATGTAGAACATCTAGATAACCACTTAAATATGATTAATCCAATAATGGAACTAATTGAACAATAACTTAGACTAATGGAAAAAATAAGAGATTTTCACATACATGATATAAATCAATTTGGATCAGACATTCATGACTTCGAGACTTAGTTGGATAAAGAGATTAAGACATCTAATTTCCAATCATAGAGAGTTATGGATATGAGCCAGCCTAGGGAGAGGGAATAATAATTCCAACCATTTGACTATCATTAATTTCTTGAGTTTGACAATGAGGAAAGGTGTAAAAATATGCATGTTGCGATTGGTGTAATTTTGGAAGTGGGGAATATTGGGAAATATTCCAATCTCTTTTAGACATTATTATTATGATGACATGAATTTGAAGTCATATGAACTTATGAAGGAGTGTGATGATGAGTAACAAGAATACTACATCCTCAATTTTGTGACTCCAAATAGCATGCTTTTCTAAGGGCCTAGCAGTACTACATGCTCTATAAAATATTTGGTTACATATACTTACATCCACCCTACAGGAGCATAAAAATATGGATGCAATGTTAGGGGGTGAAATTCATATCCTCAAGGAAGAGAAACTATTTTATGGATAGTGCTATTTGTTAAATCAGACGCTGGTTGGGAGGCAACCCAACATAAAGTAAGTAGGTTTCAATGTTTTTAGTATCATTTTTTATTTTTGGTCTTTACAGGTATAGGGAAGTCAGAGTACCCTGAATTTGAGCTAAGGAGCTGGATAAGGCAAAGTGTAGGGTCCTCCGAACCTCTTTTTGGTGAAAATGTGAAATTGACATGCTGTTAGCTAGTCTTAGAGGACTCAGGGAGTATTTCTAACCTTATTCTTGATTTATAATTTGAGTACAAAGTATGATTTTAATTTTGGGGTGAGTAATCCTTCCTGATTACTTGTTTAGGGTGAAGTATGCCATAGGGTTCTTTACTTTTGTTGAAAATTTTAAAAATTTATAAATATTTTCTTTTAGTAGTTTTTAGTTTTATTTTATTATTGTTGGATCTATAGGTAAAAATACACTTCATCCACCCATTTATTTTTGGTTTTTTTTAAAGGGCGACCTTTGAACTGATACCCTTTTCCTTTTTTATTTATAGGAGTAAATTTTTAAATTATTAGTCACAATTTAGAAGACTATTCTCAACAATGGATGGATGACAACCATCTTGAGGGAAATTTAGTCATTAGGAGTAATAAATTGGAACTCCCAATAATTGATGACTAAATGCTCTTGTTTTCGCATGAATGACTAATTGGTGGAAGTAGTTTTGAAGTGGAAAGCATTCTGAAATTTTTTGTTTGAATGACTATTTTATGGACTCTTATGATAATATATTTGACTCTTGTATGTTTTGGCTTAAATTTGAATTCTTGCAAGTACTTGGTTGAGAGTCTATATTGATCCTTCTTGAATTAAATATGTGTCATGTGTGTAAGGTTTTAGTGTATTCCATGTTGTATAATGATGTCTAAAACTTTCATGTGTTTGTAAAGAAAATTAAAGAGTGTTATGTTTAAGAGATGATATAGGCAATCTTTCATAGATTGTTTTGTCCCTCTTTTTACGTTCCTTTGATGTATGATCTTAGTTAGCGTTGTTGAGCCTTTAGCCTATTCTTCGAGAGCCTTATGTGTAGCCTATTGCTTTTATTTCATAGACCTTGAATTTTATCAAAACTTTTAAGTGCTTTAATTGAAGAATGAAAGTGAAAAAATGAGAAAAGAGAAGTGAGAAGTTGAAGAAAGGAATGAGTGAATTGAGAGCCCTCAAAGTGTTTCTATTGGTGTAAAAGTTTATGTATTTTGTGGGGAGCAATAAGAATGTAAAATTCATGAAAAATGAGTATTTTGTTGAATGAGAGTATTCACTACTGTTTATATGTGAATTTTCTTAAAGATAGAGGGAAAAAACAAAGTGAATTGAGGGTGATAAAATTGGTGTAAGAATAATGCTTGAAGAAAGTTCTCAATTAAAAAGTAATGTATTAAATCACCTGGGAATGTAGTCACTATTACTAGCCAGAATAGTTCCTTCTTGTCCCTAGCCTATATTACAACCTCGAAAGTGCTACTTTTTCTTGAAATTATAAATTCTTAAAATAGTAGATTATTACACTACGGGTCATTAAATGTTACATGTGAATTCTTTGTGAGAGTGAGCAAAACTTTATACTTATACCCTTTCTTGTACTTAATGGTATATGTGTTAGTGAATTGGCTAAGTCTCTTGTAGTGAGGGCACATAATTGATGAAATATAGGTGATATATGTGGAGTATTTCTTGAGTAAATATATAGGCATTTGCTAATTTATAGAGTCAATTATTGAGGCTAGGATAATTCATAGTATTCACGTGTTCTTAAGTGATTATGCAACATGCATGTTGTATACTTGTCACCAATGATATTAATTATAGTTCTAGCATGAGTATCTTGTTGAAGTTAGTTATTTTATAGTATTTCTTTATGTAAATATGATTCATGGGTTTTTTGAGGATGAAAAAAGCTTTAAGTGTGGGGTAGTGATCACAGGTGAAAGTATACACTTTATTACCTTATTTTACCCTCCTTTTAGCCTTGCTTTGAGGATAACTTGTGGTGTTTGAGTGCGTAAAAGTTAATATTGATGTAAATATATTATTAATACCTTTTTATTATGTTTATGATACAACTAGTCAAAATAATTTCAAAAATAGAAAATAAAGTTTAGACGGGATCACAAGTTTAAACCGACAATTCTAGGCATCTTTTAGTGTGTTTGTGTATTGTATGGACAAATGGTATGTTAGGAGGTATTTTAAGTTGATTTTTGAACTTATTTTATTTATATATAATGATTGACACAATAAAATACATTAAGGAAATACGGAGCCAAAAGTCTACTAATTAATCTTGGTTATGGATGTCTTTAGGGTTATAAAGGAATTCTTGTGAAAACTCTAAATGAAGGTCTGGAACATGTTGTGGTAAATATTTTATAACTATTAATAGAGTTCAAGGATAGTTTGTTGATATGTACACTAAAAAATGAAGCAAAATCACAAGGAGAAGTCAAGACAAGAGGCCTAACTGAGCTGGTAATCAATGGTTCTATAAAGATATTTTGCAGCACTCTAGTCATAAAATATGTGGTGTTTGGGCTTGTTTTAGTTCTTTTTTATGAACATTTTATAACCATTATGACATAGCAATCAATAACAAAGTGTGCAATGAATATTTAAGGCAGTATCTATAAACACGAAGTCTGGCAAAAGTTAGGAGAGCCTAGTCTAACTTATGTTCAATTAATCTTATAAGTTAATGGTAGCCTCTTGGTGAATGTTTGGGATGGATTTGGATCATATTTTCATGATAAATGAACATATTTGGAAGTGTAAAATTAATAAACAAGGAAATGGCTACAAACCAAAGTCGTACAACAGTTGGTGGATATAATGGTTGAGTTGTTATGTTGCTAAGCTCCAAAGTTCATGTTGCACCCTTTATCCAATGATATTATATCCATGAATCAATAAATAATCTACTTTTATAAAGCTCCACAAGTCCATGACGCACAAGTAAACTCACCATATTAGCGGTGCGGGGGTGATTTCCAGGGGTTAAAAAACGAGTCTAAAGTAGTACTAAACTTTGGGACTGGTTTGATACTATAAATACTTCCTTTGGGTCTTATTTTGTGCAATTTTTGGAGATTATAAAATGGTATTTTGCAACATATTCAGGGAACTCTACAATTATTTACACAACATATGGATCTCTTGGGATTAAAACGGCTAGGAGCAAAGAGGAGGAGAGCAAGAGCTCTTGTTAGGGTTCATTTTCTTACCTTAGTTTTCTTGTATTTTTACTAATAAACTTCATCATAATGATTGTTTGTAAACTCATGAATGGCTAAAAAACCTCATTTTGGGGTTGAGGCTACAAGACTTGATTTTTTAACATTTTATGATTTGTTTTATGTTGTTTATCTTATGAATTGTGCCTATATTCTTATGATTAGTATTCTAAAGACTAGCTACTTTTAGGGTAAATCTATTCTCGCCTTTAACTCGAGAGACAATGAGGAAGATTAGAGCATGCAATATAAGGAGTGGTATCTTTCTTTTTTCATTATAATATTGATTTGAAACTAGGATAGAGATATACCTTGAGGCCTCATTTGATAAAATATGAGAAGATAACTTTCATGTATCAAACGTGGTTGGCCTTTACCTGCCCAACGATGTAGTTAGGCCATCAAATTTTTGTATGTGGTTAGAGGATCAAGAGACTATGTCCATATTGTCAACCCCTGTGATCATAATAAAGATAAATAACTAAACCAACATATCACTATATTTAGGCATAAATGTTGATGAAGTATTGTCCTAAAAAATCTCCAAAGCATGGTTGTAACCCAAAGTTCCTATGTAATTACCAATTAGTTTTTAATTTAATTCCACCATATGTCTATATTCCACCACTTAAATAAGTAAACGAGAATTAGTTTTCTCTAATATATAATTAATCAAAAAATCCCTTGGATATCACAGAGAAACTTTATTATTTGTACGACCACGCATGCTTTCATGTGCAAAAGTCTCAATAAGTTTTCAAAGTTTTCGGCAATAATGTCAATATATCCCAAGGGAGAGTTGTGTGCACCATCTATATCTTGTGGATTGTGTTGTGGTGTGTGTATATGTTGTCCAAAGTATTGTAACCAAACTCCGAAACCCTCTTATGATGATTCTATTAATCCTTCTTCCTTTGATAGTTTGGATTCTTCCAAAAAATTGTTAGATGGGTATGGAGAGCACATTAGGAGAATGAAAAATGGGATGACACACTTTATAGGAAAAAATTAAAGTGCATACAATAGGTTGAGAAGTTTATCTTACTGGTTCACAACTTAAGCAATGAATTAAATGCAATAGTTATTGCGTTTGATGCATAACAATCTAGTTTAGATTTTTGTGATACTGAAAAAGAACTTATAAGCCAAATACAGGAGCTAAATCAAGAGAAGATACTATACAATCTTAATTTCTTGAAGAGGTCACTATTACGGAGGAGTATAAAAGTGAGGATGTTTCACAGAGTGTAAGCTTGGGTGTGGGATGCATTCAGCCCTA
>JBDJHY010122922.1:0-13674 GCA_039654485.1 Withania somnifera
GAAAGTCAAGAGTAACAGAGTACCTAAAGTATGAAACAACAAAAGTGTAATACTCAAACAATTCTTTCATCAATAATTGTCTCAAGGTGCTCAATATAACCTAATCATCCATCCAATCAAATAGAATCACCATGTTCAGAATCTGTTATATATCCACGAGTCACAGATACGTGGATGGTATAGGGTGTATCACTACCAACTCAAAAGGTATGCCAATCTGCAAGCAGCTCTATCGACCTACTCTATGATCTCATATGGCCCTAATTGATCCTGTGATTATCAAGTCCTCGGTATTAAACTCAATAAGCAATGTCTATAATCTGTGTAGCTCCTTTACCTACTCAGTGCTATCTAAAATCTAACCCATAAATTTGACTCTAGCGGTAGAATTTCTAATAGGATCAAAAGTCTAGGATTGAATCTCAACACTGATGTACCCATCAATCTGTAATCTGGAACGTATACCATAAAAGCCTTGAATGGTACTACATGAATGCTAGAATTATAATTGTTTTTGTAGGAGAGTCCTGCTAAAGCCAAATGATGATCCCATCCATTACTGAAATAAAAAAACATAAGCCCAAAGATAATCCTGGAGTACTGTAATGGTCCACTTAGACTGCCCGTCAACTAATTCACAAATGATGAAAAAAGTCCTCATCTATAGGCAAAATATCTCACTCAAAGCTAATGTTGTGCCCATGTTATGCTGCACAGTTCTCAAGAGCTGTGAAGTAACTATATACCCATGTCTGATATAATAGAGGCTATCACCCCATGTAGATAAGGAATCTTTCTAACATTCAAGGCAGTAATCCTCTCGTCATCCTAAGAAGATGAAGGCAGTAGAAAGTGGGAGGATTTGGAAAATCGATCCAGGATGATATACAATCATGACCCTTAGAAGTTCGAGGAAGTCTACAATAAAATCCATGATAATCTGCTCCCACTTCTTATCAGGGATAAGGAGTCGCGGTAGCATGCCAGCGAGACTGCAGTGCTTGAACCTCACCTTTTGGATGTTCAATTATCAAGAATTAACTCCAACGTCATCCCTTAAAAATCAAAATAGAAACTGTACTATATAAAGCTATGTCACGGCCAAACATCAAGCTCAACCATTACCAAAATCAAGAACACAAGCTCGCGACCTATCCTGGGGTACCCAGATTATCCGCTCATACTGGCTGTCAGTCTGTGGATGTAAAATCAGTATTGTACTGTCCTCAGCAAAGTCAAGATATGAATTAGGTATAGCTATCTTAAATAACTAGAAGTGGGATCTCTCATAAGAAAAAGATCTCCCAAACATCAAGGTAACGAGATCCTCTAAAAATCCCGCTATACCCAAGTGTATGGAATATCTGGTAAAATAGGCATCACAAGGAATGTTCTAAAGAAAATCATCAACTCTGGGACTACAAGGAACAATGCCTATCCTAATGTACTATTAGAAACTAACTAAACCCTGTAAGAGACACCCCAAAAATATAATCTCCTTGGGTATAATCGACTAACAACATCACAAAAAGACAACTCACACCAACCGACGATCAACAACAATGGGTACCACAAATGATAGCTGACCTTGTTTACAAGTCCAACCCTGCTCTTGGTTCGAAACAAAAAAAAGGTAACTTCTGAACCTCGATCATCAAAATCAACCTATCAATCCTAAAATCAACTCGAAAAGAAGTTTGAAACACAAGGAAATGATCAGCCCTAGTAACTCTATCATAATACCCACATACTGATAGTAGCCTCAAGTCATGACTGTAAGCTTAGATGTTGTCATATCATAACAATACAGTGTAGAAAACTAAGCCATCACATCATCCAAAATCCATATGCCTGAAACTAGTGATCATCATAAACCACAGCTAGGGATAACTCCAACTACTCATAACCTTCTAGCATTAAGTGCCCCTAATTTAGAACCTGAAAGAATATAAACTTTCATATATGGAACACAATCAAAAAACTGGATCATAATCCCATATAGACAAACCAATGGTCCAAACACAAAAGACTGCATCACAAACCAACCCAGTATCCACTCACAAGGGTCCATTCCTGTACGGTTTCCTCGACTGGATGAGACTAAAAATGAACCACATAACTGGGCGTACGAAATCCTCTAGGATACCACAACCTCGATGCACCACTATAGGAGCACTATCGCCTACCAGAACAATTACTTGCCTACAGGTACAAAGACCAACTACATGCAACCAAAACTGAGGGAACCCAAGAGATAATAGCCAACCCTATTTAAACCTAATATGGGTGAAGGATATATATATTTCTTTGGAAATCACTCTAGAATTGAAGAAAAAAAATAGAAAGAGAGAGTCATTTACTCAAAAAACTACTCGCTCTAGTTCTCTAGAACCAAGCAATGGAAGTCACCGATAGCGTGGGTCACGATCTAAAGCTAACAAATAAATCGTGGTCACTTAGGATCAGTATTGGATAATAAGGCATCTGCCGACAGAATTAAGAGACTGTATACTCGTAATGCCAATAAGCACCCCCGAGGGACTAATTGCCCAACCAAAATATAAGATATATCTCAATCAGCAAGGGCCTAAGAACCCCTATCAACCTTTTGAGATAAACTGGTCACGCCTAAGGTATAATCACATTATAACACTCCTATATCTAGGAAGAAAAGGGTAACCTTCCCATGATCGACAAAATCACTAAGTCCACCTAACAACAGAAGGCCCAACTCTTCTATCTCACAACATCTACAAGATAAACTAGCCCAACAACTCAAATCCTTCGCTAGGATCCACCACTAAAAGGTTCCCTCCTCATACACAGGGAAACAAAAGGACCCTATGAACAATATCCACCACTCAGGGTAGGATAAGACAAGGTGAGGATGAATAAATCTTAGTTGGGATATAGTAAGGCCTAAATGAAGGAACTTGGCCCTTGAATCATAAGACCCTAACTTAACAAAGACTCACAGGCACCTCCCTGGGCTAAAAGGCAAGACTCAGCTCAGCAATCAAAATCACAAACCAGGTTCCACCGAAGAATTACATAAAAAAGGACCACACTATCAAAGGCTAACAGTAAGGCCTAATCCTAGTCCAAGATACAACATCCACAAGGGTAAGGTCACTCAAGCCAGCACTGATAAAACAAGTAACATATAACTCAGAATCACGCCTCAGTCAACATAAGACAACTAGGCAGGCAGTAAAATAAAATTGTGTTGTAAATAGAGCTCAAAGGTAGATCACGTGAAGCACCGTCTCATGGTTATAAACCAAAGGAAGGAGAACCACTGGAAAACTCTGTCAACTGGCCTAAATAACACATCCATAATCGGGGCATTACCTTTTCGAATAACCAATCCCTCCATAGGAAAACCATGAACCCCTGGGCTATTACCTACTCTAAGTAACTACTGATGCGATGCTACAACTAGAGCTAACTGAGTGGACCTACGCCGAGGGCACTCTCTAGAATAATGGCCTGGTTTTCCACACTCATAACAATCATAGTCTCTACCTCGACCACAACCATTGACTAAGCCCCTCTGGCAACCACGACATCGAACCACAGTAGATATGCCCCTATAAGGCTAGCTACTCTGACTGATATTGTTGTCTATGAGAAGGCCTGAGCTGGTCTACATGATTGTCATTGATACTACCATGAATTCCTACACCTATCCTGCCTATGCTGACATCTCCCAGATGATCGAGACCCACTAAAAAATCCCTGACGATGCTAACTACTCAAAATACCCTGGCCTCTATTGGCCTGCTGAGGTAGAGCTTGAATAGATTGACTGGCCTAACCTAATTGAGTCTGCTGCGAGAACCCCTTTCCATCATACTACCTACTTATGGTATGAATATCACTTGAAACATCTTGTAAACTCAAAGATAAAGTCAACCGAAGAAAATCTGAACTCTGGCTACTCAACCCAAGCTACTACGACAATAGGGTGTCAGGAAGGGGACAATCTATGGCCTCATGTCCAAACTCTCCATATTTGAAGCAACCCTCGATGTTTCTCCCCTCACTTCCCCTAGATAGAGTACCACAAATCCTGACCTACCGAATGGTGCTCTATGCACTAATATCATAGGTCTCATGACAGGAGTTATCCACGGTTGACAACTATTAAAAAAGTTGTCCGAGAGTGTATTCCACTGCTACCAACTGTTCTATCACCAAACAGAATGGCAAGACCAATCCTCAAAACAAACCCAACACTCTACTATACCTGGTAGAGTAGGGCATGATGGTATCCTTGAGCTCTTTATAGAACATGGCTGCTTAGTCCCAGTTAGTCAAAGAACCCTGATGAAATCTGACAAACTTGTTCCTATAAGACGCTTCCCTAGAAGCATGCCTTGATACCTCTGTCTGAATCTTGGTGCCTTGAAGGGATGGAGTAATACTGACTCCTGTTGGAGCCTGAGTGTCTCCCAAACTTGTACCCCTAATATAGTCTCCTGATGCTCGTTCTAATTTTAAAGCTTAGGGAACACGTGCAAAAACCTTAATTAGACCCACTGAGGGCCTCTTTCTAGACATCTGCAAAGAGTATATTTGAATAAGGTGATAGGAAACCCAATGAACATACATCGCAAGTCCAGGATAAAAAATGAGAGTCTTTCCTAAAAAGTTTCGTATATCATCCCGAAGATAGGATACAGACGTCTACGTACCAATCCTCGATATCTACCAACACTTTCTCCTTTAGCTAGACATACTGGTCAATCTAAAGCTCTGATATCACTCTGTTAAGACCTGAAAATTGAGTTGTGATGATGTGTACATCTCATCTATAGAGAAGCTTAACTCGGCCTAGAGAAAGTAGAGGTGGGCTAGTACCAAGAACCCAAAAGAAAAGAGAAAGGAGATAAAAGGGAGAAAAAGAAGTAGAACACAAAATACACAACTGAACATAACTACCCCAGAATCTACTATCGTGGCTTTAGAGCATCTATATACATAAAGGTAAAAATTACAAACCACAATGGGGAAAAAATACAAAACTTCTATCTAGATTCCAAGTAAAATAGTTGTACAGATAGGAGGAAGATAATACAGAATGAACTCCAATTGCTCACGATATCTCCTGGATAATACCAAGCTATTCACACAATAACGTCTATCCTAATGACTAGTACTAAGACCTGTATCAGGAAAAGATTCAGAAGTGTAGCATGAGTATGAAAAACAATGGGTACCCATTAGGCATTATTGGCCGACCGGTACAAAGTTAACATAAAAAGGTAAAGGTCAACCAAAAGTAACTAAGGCACTAGCATATATTGTGAAATAGGAAAGTAAACTACAACATTATCTAGTGAGTGCAGAGAAGGGTCAACTATCAGTGTGTGCAGTATCAGCTAAGAACAAAAAAAAGAGGCACTAATAAGGAATAACATATAGACTCGGGCAATAAGAAAATGATGACTAAATGTGACACATACACGGATCTTCAACATAACTAGCATAAGTAAGGTCCAAATAGATAAAGAATAACACCGAGAAAGTAACCACTGAATATAACAATAACTACGACAAGGAAAGAAATCAATAACACCAAAGAGTGGAAACCATGCCTAGCTACAAACCACCATAAACATGTATAATTAACCCAAAGGAACTTCTCCCATAAGTCCCGAAGAGTACAAGACAATGCATAGATATTTAATGCAAAGGGGTGTCGAAAAGTAAATAGTGTGTGTACCCTCCCCGATACACAACTCTGTCAGGAGTGGACCCATGAAAGCTTCTCTATATACTTACCCAACCTACTCCAGTATACCCCTCCCTTGGCCATGCAATATACCCCAGGCATGGCGACCCAGGTCGGAGGGTCTGTGGAGGGATCTAATTTGATGCACCAAAATCCTCATAAAACATCAATTAGTGCCATAGTCATCAGGACCAAAAATTCTAAAACTCGGGCTCAACCTGAATACCATATCTCAGTGGAAACGTAAGTCAAGCCATGTAGATAAAAAATCCAAATCTTAGTAAAACCTAACTGTCACCATGTAGGCAGTATCTAGATATCACGGTGATAGTGAGAAAATAGCCTGAAGTGATGTGAGAAAATAGCTCCATACTGCTCATAAGCACAGCCGTGGAAATTATTAGTCTGTCGAAATCAAGTTAACTTTTAAAAATGCATGCTGCTACAGAGAACCAATCAATAGGCTAAATTGGTATAAGGCTTCTAACTGGAATACATAGTATGGATCCTAAGCCCTAGTCACGAGGTATATCCTCTCCTAGCCTAACTTCGGTCTCGAGTCTCGAGTAATCGCATCAAAGATGTCACAACTGCCTGGAGGGCACCCATTAATGGAAAGTACACAATTATACAAGGAAAATATGGAAATATCATAGTTTGATCCAATAAAACTCAATCTCAGGCTCACAACGGTCTAAGGAATAATATCATCACATAGGGTTGCTAACTTTCCAGTGAAGCAATGTCATCACCTAGGGCTGCTAACTGTCCAGCAAAGATGTATCCGACTATCTATAGCCAAAAGTCTATGCACTCCATTAATTACACATAACAGCTCATGTAGAATACAAAATAATCGGCCTACCTATATCGTCTCCAAAGTCACCAACCTAAATCAGGGAATAGCTACTAAGCTCAAACCACTAGTATAATCCCCTCCCCAACCTTACTGCATTCCAGAGCCAATGTATAAATGATACATATCAAAGGTGTTACTCCTCCCCCATCCATGCTATGTATTAGAGTCATCATTGAACATATAGGTAGGGCGATATAGCCCTAGGTTAAGTAGTTAGCTATAAGCCAATTATGTAGGCCATAGGCCATAAGAACAACCATATCGGTGCCTGACTAGTAATCCCAGCTCCGATCTGAGCTTTACCATACATATACTATACTAATACCCAGTCTAAATAAAGTAGACATTACCTACCTGAGTTCTGGAGATGTCCTTGAAAAACATTCCCAAATCTCCAAAAATCATGTACAAAGCTCGAAATCGCATGAGGCTAGAAAAAAGGTAACCCACATGTTAAGAAAAGTAAAACAACAATCATATTTCTATACAAATAGCAGGGTCGAAATCTACCCTAATAGCTCGGTAAGATGAAATATTTGTTGTTGACATAGAGTAGAGCTCTTACATTATATGGTATAAAATAAGGCTCAAACTTGTAGGAATTTAAGATATAAGCCCGAAAACTTTATACCATAAGGAAAACAAAGAATTACCAGATAGAAACGAGCATACAACTACCACAACACGATTCTACAGAGTAAAACCTCAAGATTCATATTCAAAATAGCCTACACTAGTTCTAAGAATCAGGAGTTGAGGAGAGAAAATGAGAAAATTTTTAGAAAACTCATGGCGATTCTATTTATAAGCTATCCACCAACTGGACGATTTATCATCAACGTGGCTAATTTATCGATCCTATGGCCAATTTATCGTTCACCGATTTATCAGTACTTTGACCAATAAATCGGTCCCTGCGGCCCCAAGTCTGATAGATTTTGGAAAATGTTTAAAAAACACACGGAATGGAAATAGAGTCCAATTCTAACACTCCATATTTGAATTTTTTATGTAATCAATATTATGAACTCAATGGAATCGATAAAAAGGTGATTCAGGATCTTATAAGCTAAGTAAGGCCACCTACCAATCCCAACATGTCAAAAATTACGTAGGCCAATTATAAGAACGCTCTAGATGTAGAGAAATTGCTAGACTAACTGAAATAGACCTGAAGGCCATTACACCTATGGAGTTCAGCGTTGGATGCATGGTATTCTTACGAGTTTCTCCCATGAAGGGCACTATTGAATGCATGGTATTCTTGTGTGTTTCTCCCATGAAGGGCACTGTGAGATTTTTTGGAGGAAAAGATTCAACTCAGGTTTATTGAGACACATGAGATTACAGAGAAGATAGGTAAGGTTTTCTACAGACTAGCCCTTCCTCCAGAGGTTGTAGTTGTTTATCCAGTATTTCACCTTTATATGCTTCGTCGTTATGTGTCGGATCCCTCCCATGTACTTCATCTCGTGTCAGTTCAGATGGATGATTAATTGACTTATGTTGTGCATCTTGAGACCATTATTGATGAAAGATCAGACGGCTTAGGTCAAAAGGTATTGAAGTTATGAGAGTTCATTGGAATTGCTACCTAATCGAAGAGGCTAATTGGGAGATGAAAAGGGATATTCAAGCCCAATATCCTTATTTGTTTTACTCTCTAGGTACTCCATTCGTTCTTTACTTTTGCAGATGGAAGTTCTTTTAGTGGGGTATGTTGTAATGGCCCTCGAGGTTATTTATGTATCTTTCATGATTATTCTGTGCTTAGAGTTCTATTGCAACTGCTTCAAATTGTTTATGACTTATCAGGAGCTGTAGGTTGGCTCCCTGGCATTTTTATATTCTAACTCTTTTATACTCATACCTTTCTCAGGACTTACTCATCTTAAACGATTTTAGATCATCATTTTGTTAGTTTTGTTGAGTCTAGAATATTGATTACATAAATATTTCATATATGGATTGTCAAAATCATACTCTGTTTCTATTCCATACCTATTTTGGATCATATTTAGAAAGGTACTCAACGCGATCACACTAGAGGGAAGCGATCGCGCCAAATATAGGTTTCCTCCTTTTGGCGCGAACTCGCTTAGGCAACGCAGTCGCATTTTTCCTGAGAGCCTCCCTTGGTGCGATCGCGCTGGGAGGGTGTGATTGCAACACCGTCTGGAAAGCCTATATATATATCTTTCTTCCATTTTCTCAAAAGTTCATCAGTTTTCTTCCAATTTTTTTATCATTTTAAAGTAGTATTTGTAAACAGACAAAATTGAGTTGTGATAATGTCTACATATCATTTGTAGACAAGCCTATCCTAGCCCAGAGCGGGTAGTGATGGGCCAGTAGCAGGAACCCCAAAAAAATAGACAAAAAAGAAAAAGAGAAAAAAGGCACAAAAGAGATTCAAAAATACAGAAGTAAACATAATATAACCCCTAAAACCTGGTGTCATGGATATAGAGCATCTATGTACATAAAGTACAGAATACAACCCACGATTGGGCAAAACTACAAAAATAGCTATCCAAGACCTAACTAGGATAACTCCAATACTAGAAGAAAAATCGGTTAGCAAGGACACCGATTGCTCACCAAGTCTTTAGAAATCACACCCACTACTGCCCCCGATTACGTCCGTCTGAATGACTCGTACTAGGACCTACATCAGGAAACAAATGCAAAAGTACGACATGACTACCAAAACAACGGGTAACCAATAGGCATTATAGGCCAATCAGGGGAATTAATAAGCATAAATAAGGTAAATATAGATCAAAGAAAGTAGATTAATGGCATATAATGAATAACCCCGATGGGGTAGCTACAGTAGAAGCTAGTAGATGTAGGGAAAGGGAATAGTCATCAGTGTGTATAGTATCAACTGACAAGTAAATTGGTCCACTAACTGGGTGGGTCACTCACAAATAGACTCGGGTCATAGCAAAATCAAGCCACATCTAACACGTACCTAGAGTCGCAACGTGAACAGTATAAATAAAGACCTAATAGATTAGGAATAAAGTTGGTAATATAGCTACTGAAGTGACAGTAATTGCAGTTAAGGAAAGTAATCAACCACACCAAAGAGTAGAAATTCGTCCTAGCTAGTAAGTATCACACAAGCCTATAATCAAACCAACAGAACCTCCCCCGTAAGCCCCGGGGAGTACAAGTAAAGTCAGGAAGATGCAATTCAAAGAGGGGGTACTAGAAAAGTGAAAAGAATGTCAACATGTACCCTCTCAAGGATAGTCCCCAGTAAAGAGGGACCGTGTTGGGTGCAACTAATTATTGGTATTGCCCCCTCTCTAGGATAGTCTCGGATCAAGAGGGTTGTATAAGAAGTGCAAATACTTATCGACGTGCACGTTCTCTGGGATAGTCCCGAGTCAAGAGCTATTGTAGAAGCATAGATAATTGTTTGAATGCTCCCTTTCTAGGATAGTCTCGATTCAAGAGGGACCCATGGAGAACTTGAACTCCAGACCATGTATAGGAGGCTAGAAGTCTCCTTCTTTAATATGGTCCCAAAATGAGAAGGACCCATGGAGGACTCGAACAGCATACCCCAAAACCAAGTGTCGACATGCTTCCTCTCTGAGATAGTCTCGAATCGAGAAAGATACACAGAGGAATTGAACCATACACCACTACACCCCCATATATCGCTTCCTCTGGCTATGCATCATGCTCCAAGCATAACAACCCGGCTAAGCAGGGTCATTGGAGGGACTCGAACCCGCATGAAAAACTTGTAACCCTCCCACCAATGGCATGGACGTCAAGCTAAGGTACCATAACTCGAGCTCAATGTACAACCATATAGGCAGACCTACATCTTAGAAGGATCTAATTGTCATCACATAGGCAATATCCCAAAACCATAGAACCTGTAAGGAAATAGTCTTAGATGGTGGGGTAAAATAGCGTTATACTTTTTATAAGTGTAGACACAATGATATAAGTACATGAAACCAGTTTCCCATCAATACCAAACCAAAATCTAACTACTCATTTTAAAAAGTTTTAGTGCATTCTCGCGACACAAAACTATTCAACAGGCGATGAACGGAATCTATAGGATGGATATCAAGCCTCGGATACGAGGTATTACCTCCCTTATCCCAATAATGGTTCAGAGCCTCAATTAACCGAACCAGAGGTGCAACAAATGCCCAACGACCCAAGTACACATACACAAGAAGAACTATAGATCTAATATAGCTTATCTAGATACCCTTTACTCCCAGGCTCATACCGAACCAAGGCATAATATCCCTACACAGAGCTTGTAACTTTCAGCTAGGTACAACGCCATTCTGCAAGGAAGCTACTATCAGCATAGTTATAACCGGCTGAGTACGAGGTCACCTCATAAGGCCGCGACATATCCAGTATAGTTGTACCTCGCTAATTTCAGTCCAAAGGCCACACATACATAATTATATACATAATATTTCAGGAAAACTACAAAACAATCATCCTACCTAGATAGTCTCTAAGGCCACCAGCCTAAATTGCAGGATAGTTGCTAAGCTCTATTTACTAGTTTAATCCTCTCCCCAACCTCACTATGATCCACAGTCAGCGTATAATGATACGCATCAAAGGTGTTACTCCTCCCAACTATACTGCAATCCAGAGTTGGCGTGAGATATGCGGGCAGGGCAATATAGCCCTAGGGTAAGTAGTTAAGCTACAAGCCAGTTATGCAGGCCTTAGGCATGAAGAATAAGCATATCCGAGCTCAATAGTCATCCCATCCCCGAGATGGAACTTTTACATACATATACTATACCAATATCTAGACTAAATAAAGTAGACCATAGCCTAGCTAAATTTCAGTGATATCCTCGAGAAGCATGTCGCAAATATCAAAAATCACGTACAAAGCTCGAAATTATGCAAGACTAGAAAAAAACATAACCCACGTGTCAATACGAGTAAAACAAGACTCATATTGATATATAAATAGCGAGGTCAAAATCACGGCTAAAACCGAGTTCGTAAACCCTAACAACTCAAAAAAAATATTTATACCAATGCATAGAGCACAACTCATACATTATACGACACAAAATTGAGCTAAATTTAATGATAGAATCAAAAGATATAAGATCGTGAAGTCTATAACATAAAGAAATGAAGAATTACTCAGTAGAAATGGTCGTAGAACCCCCACAATGCATTTCTACCGAGTAGAATTCAATTTAACCTCTTCAAAGATCCCTAATTATAATACAACACAGAGAAAACTTGGAAATTTTGATGAAAATGGAAGAATAGATGAAAAAATAGTTTTAAAGGCATCGCTTTGACGGATAAATCAGACAAAATGGTTGATTTATCAGCATTGGTTGATTTATCGGTCCATTTATCAAATTATCAGTCCTTTGGTCAATAAATCAGTCCCTGCAGACCAAATTTAAATAGGCTTTTGGAAAAGTTTAAAAACGCGCAGGGATGGAAACGAAGTATAATTTTAATACTCCATATATGAAATCTTTATGTGAATGATATTCCAGACAGAATGCAAGCAACAAAAAATGACATTCGGGATCATATGAACCGGGTGAGTCCCAAAAACTCCATTACTGCGAGGAAATTACACCACAACAACTGCCAAGGATCCAACCTACCAATCCCAGCAACCCACAAACGACTTGGGACAGTTAGAAGAATGCTTTAAATGCAAGAAAGTAGCAAAAATATGAAAACAATTTCGAGGGCTGTTACAAAATCATTGTTTTGATCTATGGAATTGTGTTCTGGTGGTTCTACGCTCAGTTCTATAGGGTAATTCTTTGTTTTCCCTATTATGATTAAAAATTCCATATTATATAAACTTTCCGAGCTAGTTTTTTCATTTTATAACATTAGTTTGAGCCTTATTTTGTACCATATGATGTATGAATTGTTCTCTATGTATTGTTATAAATATTTTATCTTTCCGAGCTATTAGGGTTTATGGACCCGATGTTAGCTTGATTTCAACCTGACTATTTATATAGCAATATAGGTCTTATTTCACTCTTCTTAGCATGTGTGTTATGTTTTTGCCAACATTTCCCAAATTTGATTTTCATACCTGATTCTTTGGATACTTAGGCACGTGTCACGACCTCATTTATTGGGTCATGAGGGTACCTACTATACCACCAGTAGAAGAACCAACCCTGTAGTCCCAAGCGGAGGACTACTATATCAAATGTGGAAAGCACAAGTATGTTGAATAGTATATGAACGAATAAAGCAAAAGTATAAAGAATCAAAAATTCTCAAAACCCGATATCAGTGTAATCTAAAGCCACTAAGTAAAGAATAAGGAATCAATTTTCTAAAACAAATTCATCTTCGAAAACACATGGAGATCAAAAGCAATGCTGAAGAGAAGCAGGAAAAGTTGGACGGCAAGCTCACCTTGGATCTCTGAAAGTCAATGTAGTCTACACGAGCAGCAATCTATAATCACGGTCGGGCACCTGTACTTAGATCTACATATGTACAAGTGCAGTATGAGTACAAACTGCCGAAACAACCCATACCCAGTAGGCTTCGAGGGCCCACTAGGCACATAGCAATAATAAAAGTAGTAAATAACGTAAGACAACAAATATGGTCATAGAAGCAAATAGTACATCATAGAAGCTAGTTATTCAAATAGAAATCAAGTAACAAGTAACATATATCACTAACTAATCACATATCAGGACTTTAGGCAATAAAGGAAAATGTACCTGGAATCTGTACAATAGTATATGTGAATAATAACAAAAATAATTAGGAGTTAAACGAAGACAGTAAGAGAACATGGACACTATACCGGTAATCTCAAGTGAGGGATGAATGGGTGATTGATAATATAACACACAATATCCCACATAACATGAAATATCAACTAACCAATGAGAACAACTAAGCAGTAATAATAATACTAAATTAATGCATATAAATGTTTTCAAGTCCCCAAGAAAGAAGTACAGTGTACACATAAACATGCTCATCCATAGGCATTACCATAGTACCAGAGATACACTAAAGAAACAATTGTAGAAAAGTAAATACACAC
>JBDJHY010123142.1:0-13673 GCA_039654485.1 Withania somnifera
CTACTCATGTGGTCTTATATGTCGGTTATAGAACCTCCCACACTGATATTTGAACTTGATATATTTTAATTTGAGTCTTTTACCACATTGATCTCACTATTGATATTTACATGGATTTGGACAAGGATTTACTAGAATTCTTACTACTTATGATTTGCATAGTCATTCATCATTCAGTCGCTTGATATGGTAACTTGATTACTTTGAGCACGTTGCATTTAACTACTATTTATTACCTTTCCTACTTACTTAGAAATTCCAGTACTGACCGCTCTTTTGCACTACATGGCTTTCATCCATTTAAGTTCAGGTAACTGTCCATCCACTCCTGGTTACTGAGCTTACATTTATAGATTTTGAGATAGTGCTGAGTTCCCATGTTTCAAGAATTGGAGTCATATTTTCAGTTTTTATTTTCCTAGCTACTGATATTAAACTTAATACTATTTTGAGTTGTCTAAATTTGACACCAAGGTTAGCTCAGAAGTTGTCCATAGCAGTCTAGGACTATCTTTACTTAGTGGCTTTCAGACAGATATGCTAGAATTGATATTGAGTTATCCTTTATTCTGGTGTGTTGTCTAATGATAGAATTGATATTGAGTTATCCTTTATTCTGGTATTGTCTATTATTGACTTACGTGAGATGGTCCTACCATTGATACTATACTGATATTATTTAGTTATGCTTCCACTTATGAGTGTGCAATAGAGCATGATTTATCTAAGAGGGTCCGTCTAAAGCTATTGGGCAACCCAATAGTGGAGGACACCTTGTGACACCTAGGGGTGTTTCTGGGGCGTTACAAAATATGAGCATTTTCATCCTTCACTCAAAAAAAGGAAAAAAGAGTGTGTTTGAGTGTGAGTAGAGGTGTGATGAGATTAAATAAAGGCAAAGATGGGGAAGCTAGGAAAGTCCAAAGAAAGGAAGGGGAGAATCCTTTAATAAGGGTCTAAGTGGAGAAAAAAGGGGAAAGAATGGAAGAAAAATAAAGCACACAATAAAAAGAAAAAGAGAAGTGTGTCGAGCATAATAAAAAGCCAACCTACCTCATCACCTTCCTATCTAGCACATTACTTACAAGTCCTACAAGATTTCAAGACCGATTGGACTACATTAGTGGAGAACTACAAGTTGAGCAAGCATATAGATTAACTATTGGCATGTGAACATCCTTCTAAGAGCGAGTGATTAAATTCATATTAACGCGACATCCTAAGCATCAAAACTGGCCATTAAATATGGAATCCTCTCTTTGTTGTGAGCAGCTCACTATCCTCTAAAAGAGTAGATCAGCCCCTAGTTGAATCAATGGACATGAATGAGAATGACAGGTGTTAAGCGTAAGGCAAGCCAAG
The DNA here is from genome assembly GCA_039654485.1 of Withania somnifera. Lineage (NCBI taxonomy): Eukaryota > Viridiplantae > Streptophyta > Magnoliopsida > Solanales > Solanaceae > Withania > Withania somnifera. The sequence continues at coordinate 1,363 of JBDJHY010123142.1, forward strand.
AAAGAGTTGTTCTAGTGCATGAGATATCCGATAGTTAAGTTCTGGGATACACCGCACCCCTCTCAAAAATAAAGTTTTAATTCTATGACAAGTATTTCTCAAGTTGCGCACAATCATATAGTGTAGAAGTCTTTTTCCATAATCATACCTAGTATTTAATTATAGTGCTTAGGTCCTTGTCTTTTTGAATTTCACACTCAATCTCATTCTTTGAGTACAAACAATAGTTTAAGTTTGAGAGTTTGATAAGATGGAAAAATACCAACTTATTAAGCTTTTGAATGCAAAGTATTGTTTGTTTAGAGTATGTTGAGAATTGATTTTGTGCCTATAAGTTTCCTAAAATGCGAAATTTATAAGAACAATGAGGCCATAAGAGTTGGTGAAAATCAGAGAACAATAACGTAAAGGAATGAGAAAAAGTGTGCAAAACAAGGGCACCATACCATTGATTGAGAGGTTGATCACGAAAGGCAATATACAGACCGTATATAATCCATAGGAATGACCAAAGAACAAAGAATGTACAGACCACTGGAAGTATTGTGCGGGCTGCAAAACTTAAACCACTTACCATACAAATTGTAGTGAAGCCTCACATGAGTCATACAACTTACTGCCTTATTGTGTGGCTCAATTGTGCGGCCGCACATCAAACCACACAACTTATTGCCTTATTGTGTGGCACAATTGTGCGGACCTTATCAAATTGTGTGGTCACAAAACTATTTTTGCGTCCACACATTGAGCACCATAATACAAGACGAGGACAAATTTTTCTTTTGTTTTCAACTTTTTTAGGGACATATAAATAATTTTCCTTTAGATATTTTGGGGTTATTATCTAACTATTCTTTTGTTTGGGAGAGTAACCTAATTTGTTCTTGGGTGCAGTGAACATTTTCTTCAACCCTCACATTTATTGATTGTAATTAGTTTGTTGACTTGAAAAACTTGTCTTTAATGGCAAACCATGAGATTGATAATAGGGGTATATTTTTATTATCTTATTTATATTTGTAGATAATTTTGTATTTCTTAGGGGTGTGTATTAAGGTGTTCATAAATATGTTTGGGTGCTTACTTCTAGCTTCTAAATTAAAATTTTTATTATGGGTCTTGTATTCTATTTATGGTTAAATCCTAGTTTGGGGGTTGCAAACTCCAACACTTAGATTCCACCATTGCTTGAGACAGGATGGAAGAAGCTAGAAGAAGATAATAGAAGCATCTTTCATTTAATGGTCAATGCTAGAGATAGGTTAACTACTTGAGATCTAGAGAGTGGTTCCAAAAGGAATACATTGAGGTTTGAGAAAAATCAAGGAAAAGGGGATTTGTAGATCGAGAGATTACAAATTTAGGGTGAATCATTTATACCCATAATTTTTTTGAAGAAGAATCTAATGAAGGACACCGATTATGCACTTATGGCCCATGTCAGCACATCCTTAGGAACCCCTTATACTTGAAATTTCATAAATCAAATACCTTATTTCATTGACTCTATATCTTACACATTTGTGTTGAGTAGTTTAACCATACTAGGAGGGTGGTTTGAATAGTGTTGTGGCTTTTTTAAATCTTTTTGGGTTAAGTAAGAGAATATAAATGGCAATAAAGGAACATAAATAATTTAGCGTGGTTTGTCCAAACTCTTTCCTACATCTGCTACCTAAGTTATATATAACATAGGCTTTTCAACTATCACAAACAAACTTACAATCACTTCCAACACTAGCGAGAACTCTTTACAACTTCTTGATTCTTGGTTCAAGAAAAAACCTTTTCACTTGAGTTGGAAACAATCTCTATGTTTCCTAACTCTTCAACACTTACAAATGATGTTTACAAATTAAAATGAAGTGTAAGAGCAAGTGTTATAAAGAATTAAGATAAGATATGAAGCACAAGAACTTTGTACTCTTGGTAGATGAGTGTAGATGGCTTTTATTTTGAGAGAATATTGACACAAGGTGTTAGTAGTTGTTCAAAGCTAATTATCTTTCATCTTTGATGTGTATTTATACTTATCTCAACCGTTATAGCCATTGTGAGATCAACTCTAGCCATTGGATCTCATTAAATGCTTCTGACAGCTTGCTTGGTCGACCAATATTCATACTTGGTTGACTAACTCTTGGTCTTGCTCAACCAGCCATTTTCCACTAGCTCACTACAGTTTGTTTACTCGAAAAACACAAGGTTTTGTTCCACTAAAGTTTCACCAAATTATTTGATTGAGTCTTCAATTTGATATCCATGATTTGTGAACAAAACTGGCCGTTAGAGGAATTTATGTACTGATTTTCTTCCTTGATTGGTTGACCAACGTATCATCTAGGTCGACGACTAATATATTTCCAGTAGGTATTTTGTTTTGTCCTTTTTCAACTAACTTTTCACTTTTGGTTGACTAAAATTCTGCTCGTTGGTTGACCTACACCTGGATTTGGTCGACTAACAATCAACTATTTTTTAACAAATACATCAAGTTGAGTTGTCGGAATGCCTTAAACAAGTCCTTGAGGTTCCAAAATGGTTGCAAGATTTAGGATACCTTCCTTCAACACGTTATTGCATTTTTGAGCACTTCATTAACATTAAATCTTTAACTTAATAGTTTAGTCATTAATTAAAACGTAAAGGAAAAATTTGTGAACCACCCTTGGTTCAACAACCTATCCCTTTTTAATGATTACAAAACCTTAAGGAAAGATTTATGTTTCCCCCTAAGACCTTGCATACAACTCAAGAAAAGATTTGATCAAGGTTAATTATCTTTGTCAATGAGTTTAGTACCAATAAAATGAGACTAGTGTAGAATCATTAATTTCACGATTTTTAAATCAAAGCCGATTCTTAAAGGAGTATATGAGAGACAAGCTTTCTTCCCCTTTGTATGATTCGAAATTAATTTAAGGCTTCATATCAAGTTCAGCCCATAACCAATTAATTTTGGAAAATACTTTTTCTTTCTTTAAAATGCATATAAGTTTGGCAATGTCAGTCCATAACAACTATTTGAAAATTTCAGTTCATAACAACCAATTTCAGTCCATGCATATATATTTGTGCATCATATTAAATCCATTTTGCATTTTTACTTGTCCAATCCTTCTCCCCATGTTTACCATTATTAATGAAATAATCATTAACCAATTTGCAATTAACCATCCATATATAGTAGATTTCATTCATGACACATCTAAAAGTAAAATTCATCCATAACCAACAATGCATTTAAAAAGTCGAATGTTCATATTATTAGAAAAGCAGAGAATATTACAAATGATGAATTCAAAGAAACTAATACTATTGACAGAAAGTAATGATGAAAATAATTCTCATGACATGTTGATCTAAATGATGACCATCAGAAGCTATGGCTACAGTGAGGAGGAATAACATAGGTTTGAAATTTGTATATCACTTTATCCCAAATCATTTGCACAACACCGAAGATAGTTTCCAACACTTTCTCCATAGCACATACTCTACTTTTTAACTCCCCAACTTCATTCTTCAAGTAAAGCCAATCCGCATGATATGCATTGCTTGCTTTTGAAGTTCCCTCACCAATATTACGCCTACTAATCCTACTAGAGGTGTGCTCACAATCAATGGGAAGAGGAAGAACCACATATTCTTCCACTAGTTGGTCCTCATCCCTCCTTACATGTGTGGCATACAACCATCCCCTGTTGAGAGTCTTATTCAATTTCATGTTGGTTAAGTTTATGGGAGTGACCCTCCAGTTGTGTGGGAAAGGAATGCAGTGCTCACCTCCTAATGGTATATTTCTTTCTCTTAGGATCTTTGTGATACGTGGGCCATAAGGCATACCATTTTGTAGAGCCAAGAACTTCTTTTTCATTATTTTTATCATCAAATCATCAAAGTTAATTTGCCTTCCATTTGAGACATGCCAAAGGATTTCTTTATCCAACTCAGTTAAATAGTTGTTGGAATCCTTATTTGGATAAATATTGCGAGTTATCACATAGTGGAGAATTCTCAACTTCCCAAACAAGTCAGTGGCTTCAAGCTTCACACCACCACTAACTCTCACCACTGTGAGAGTCTCTCTCACAAACCTATCAACAGACATAGAATCGTAGTCATCCCAATCATCCCTAGTGTCTTCACTATCACTATAGGATGAATTATCCTTCTTTTTCTCTTTATTAGACCTTATTGGTCTAAAACCACCTAGAATCATCCCAAACAACTCACAGAGTCTTGCTTCCGAGACAACAATCAACCTTTCCTTTACCCATGTCCTCAAGACACTACCCTCTTGCTTAGAAATTTTGATAACCTTTAGGTTGGCATAAAATTCTCTCACCAAGTCTTCATAGATGACTTCATTATACCCAAGCAAGTCAAATCTTTATGTCCTTTATTTCATCAAACAACTCTTTAAACTTAGTAGTCATAATTTAGGTCTAATGGAAACTCATACAGGACATAAAGAATTACTTTTTAAGAACTTTGTGATATACCTCTTGTGCATCCATGTTTCAGAATCTTAGATCCAAAGTGGTTTCATCACCATCTACCACTTGTTCTTCAGGAACCTTAGAAGATTCCCCCACATTCTTCCTTTTCTTTCTTCTCGTTGTTTCAAGAGTGGGTTCATATTCTTATCATCATCAAAAAACCTTTGTTTCTTTAATTTGTAAGCAAGATTCTTTGTCTTAGGCATTTTTAGTATAAGGATTATAATGTTTTTGGGTTTTGTGTTTTGAAAAAGGATTTTCGGATTTGGTTAATTTTTGTGTGTTTTTAGAAGAGATGATTGTCTGGAATTTGTTTTGGGGTGATGAGTAGTGGGTTGAATGGAAGGAATTTTGATGGGAGTAAGATTTGAATGCGCAGAGAGTGTTTTTGAGAGAGGATTTTCGTTTGAGGGTTTTGGGAGAATAAGAGTAAAGTGCTTAAAAATGTATTTGGTTGGTTAAATACCTTGTTTTTGTACCCTTTTACTCGACCAATGCCCCATTTTACTCAACCAGTCAAGTTATTACTGCTATTATTAGTCCCATTTTAGTCGACCAACAACCTCTTGTTACTCGACCAAACTCAATTTTAGTCGACCAACTTGTATCTTTACTTGACCAAAGAGGTTTCCAGGGATTTTACTGGACTATAATTTACTTGACCAACTCCACATTTTACTCAACCAAAGCAATTCCAGAAACATTTTTGTGATTTGGTTACCTGACCAATGACTTGATTTGCTCGACCAAAAGCCTTCCAGTACTAATTATCTCAACCTTAACCTCAAACCAAATATCGTTGTAAGCAACGATGGTGTATTTGGATAATTTTTCTGTTTATGAATGCATGAAAGATGCAACATGTATATAATATATCAATAAAACTTAATCAAAACAACTAACATCACACATACAGCCTTAATTTAATAGAGTTGAAACTTTGTTCTTTCAAAGATTTGGTAAATATATTAGCTAATTGATCATGTGTATGCACAAAATGCAAATAAATGTCACATTTTTGTAAATTATCACGTATGAAATGATGTCTAATTTCAATATGTTTGGTTCTACTATGCAAGATGGGATTTTTGCTTAGATTTATGACACTAGTTTTTTTGCAATAGATAGGTATGTTTTTAACATGAATGCCATAGTCAAGAAATTGATTTTTGACCCACAATACTTGTGAACATGAGCTTCCCATAACCACATATTCAGATTCGGCTATGGAAGTAAAAACACTAGTTTGTTTCTTGCTAGACCAAGAAATTAATGATACACCTAAGAAATGACAAGTTCCGGAGGTATTATTTCTTTCTAATTTGCATCCTCCATAATCTACATCACTATATGCAGTTAATTCAAAATCCAAGAAATATGGATACCACAAACCATAGCTAATTTTATCAACAGGGTATCTAAAATTTCTTTTAGATGCTATTAAGTGTGATTCTTTCAGACAAGATTGAAATCTAGTACACAAGCATAACAAACATAATGTGTGGTCTAGAAGCGGTTAGATATAGAAGGGAACCAATCATACCTCTATATAACTTTTTATCAATGGGTTTCCCATTCTCATCTTTATCCAATTTTAGAGTTGACGACATTGGAGTGGACATTCAATTGAAATTCTCCATATTGAACTTCTTTAGCAACTCTTTAGTGTATTTTGTTTGATGGATGTTCTTCAAGTTGCTTGATTTGAAGTCCAAGGAAAAACTTTAGCTCTTCCATCATGGTCATCTCAAACTCGCCCTTTATTAAGTCACTAGATTCTTTGCACATAGATGGATTAGTCGCACCAAATACAGTATCATCAACAAAAAATTGACAAATAAGCATCTCATTATCCAATCTTTTTTTGAACAAGGTATTATCGATATGACCTCTAACATAGCCATGTTGATTAAGAAAGTTACTTAACCTTTCATACCATGTCTGAGGTGCTTGCTTGAGTCCAAAGAGAGTTTTGTTTAGTTTGTATACTTAATTTGGCATTTCATGATCGTCAATGCCCAGAGGTTTCTTCACATATGCTTCGTCTTCAATTAAGCCGTTTAGGAAAGCACTCTTTACATCCTTTTGTTGGAGCTTGATTCTTTTGTGAGAAGCAAAGGCACATAGAAGGTGAATTGCTTCTAGTCTTACAACCGAAGAAAAGGGTCTCTTCATAATTAAGACCTTCTTCTTGATTATATCCTTGAGCTACCAACCTTGACTTTTTCTTTATCAGATTTCCATTCTCTTCATATTTGATCTTGTTTACCCATTTTACTCCAATTATCATCTTTCTTTTTGGAGGGGAACCAAATCCCATACATGATTTTGCATGAACTGGTTGAGTTCTTCTTATACAGAAGCAACCCAACATTCATCCATTAAGGCTTCCTCTTTGTTCTTTGGTTCCACAAGTGATATGTAGGAAAAGTTTTTTTGAAATTCATTCAAAGCTCTTTGTGTTTTAATTCCTTCACCAGCATTCGCAATCACTTGATATATGGGGTGATCTTTAACTTTAGCCCAATTTGTGGAAATGAAGGTTTGCCTCTTCAATGAATTCAACTTTTTCTTCCTCTTTAGTAGAAGTGTCTACTACTTTCAACTCATCCAAGTTCTTTTGAATATCATGTATAACTTTTTCCTTAATTGCTTCACCTACATCATCATCAACAAACACCTTCCTTGGGGGTGAAATTAAATCATCAAATTAAACATGTATAGATTCTTCTACAACTTTAGTCCTAGTGTTAAATATTCTATAAGCCTTGCTATGTGTAGAATATCCTACAAATATGCCTATGTCCGATTTGGCATCAAATTTACCTAAATTATCATTTCCATTATTTAAGACAAACACTTTGAAACCAAATGGATGAAAGTAAGAGATGTTAGGTTTCTTACCTTTCCATAACTCATATGGTGTTGTGAGTTTGTCTCTTCTAAGATGCACTTTATTGATTATGTAGCATGTGGTGTTCATGGCTTTCTCCCAAAAGTACTTCGATAGACTCATTGAGCATTGTTTTATACATTTCTTCTAGGCTTTGATTTTTTCTTTCTACTACGCTATTTTGTTAAGGAGTCCTACGTGCCGAGAAGTTATGCTTAACTCCATATTTGTCACATAGGTCTTTGAATGTCTTGAATTCAAATTCTCCTCCATGATTAGTTCTAATAGCAATAATTGACAAGTTCTTCTCATTTTGAACCAATCTACACCACTTACAAAATTTGTTAAAGGCATCATTTTTATTGACAAGAAATCTTACCGAAGTAAATCTAGAGAAATCATCAACAATCACCAAGGAATATACTTTACCACCTAGACTAACATGTCTAGAGGGACCAATCAAATCCATATGCACAAGTTCAAGAATTCTTGAGGTTGATATTTCTTTCTTAGCCTTGAAGGAGCCCCTAGCATGTTTGCATTTAATACATGGCTTACATAAGTTTTCTTTAGAATATTTGATTTTGGGTAGTCCTCTAACTACATCATTTTTTGTAAGTTTAGATATTAAGGGAAATGGTGCATGACCTAGTTTTCTATGGCACAACATTCATTTTTTCTAAAAAAAAACTAAAATTCAGTGAAGGACGAATCATCATGCAAATTAATGACATAAGTATTTCCATGTCTCAAGGCAACAAGGGCAATTTTATATTTTTTTCTAACAAGACAATGAGATGATTCAAATTTAACATCAAAATCCATGTCACATATTTGATAAACACTTAATAAATTATGTTTCAATCCATCAACTAACAAGACATTGTCAATGATTGGCAAAGGTTCCTTACCCACTTTACCAATACCAATGATTTTACCTTTATTGTTATTGCCAAATGTGACATATCCTTGGTCATTTTGTTTGATCTCTACAAAGAGACTTTTATCACCACTCATGTGCCTCGGGAATCCGTTATCCACATACCAAACAATAGTTGATACTTGCATTCTTGCTTGTACCTACAAAATTAACACATTTTCTTTTTATTGGTAGTCAAGAAACTTTGGGTGCTCTTGTGTTAGCCACATGAACTAGGTTCGGAAGGATGGTTCCTTTAACAACTCTTACCTTCTTCACCTTGATAGTTCTTCTCAAGGATTTGCAAGAAGAAGTATTATGTCCTACTTTTAAGCATTTTGTACAAGTTGGCAAATCATGTGAACATGAAGTATTGACACTCTTACTTTTAACAAATTTGGTTATTAAAGAAGAATCCCTTTCATAAGGGTCACAACCAATTTCATGCTTAGATATAGAAAATATTTGTAAGGATAATAATTCCTCAAAATTTTCTTTTCCATTGGTGAACTTTCCAACGACGTAAGAGAATTTACTTTTAAGTATACCAATTTCACTAGTTAATTCACTTTGTTTGCATACGCACTCATCATGTATGGAAGTTAAATCAAGATTTGAAGTATCCAACTTATCCTTAGCACAAGAAGCAAGTTTACTAAGACTACTTACTTTTATATTTAAGACTTCATTTTCACTTTCACGCTCAAGATTCTTGTTTACCTTCTTTAGATTTTTATTCATTTTTATGAATTTTCCAAAATCTTTTTGCAATAAAATATAGGCATCATACAAACCATCATCACTTATGTCATCATCATCTAGATAGTCACTTTTAAGCATATTATTAATGTTTAGATCATTGAGGGTTGAGCAAATTACCTCATTTTCATTGTCGGTTGAGTAGGTGCCCTTTGTCGTGAGAGCTAGGTTGACTTCCTCATATTCAACCTCATCATAACTCCATGTTGCTACAAGAACCTCCTTCTTGTTGCTTTGATTATTTTGATCATACGAGGACTTGGAAGAAGTAGGTAACTTGCAATCCTTTGCAAAGTGGCCTTTCCTTCCGCAATTATAACAAGCATCCCCAATTCTACTTATATCATTGTTAGGGTTCCTTCTTTGATCAACCATGGAACCTTTTCTAAGCTCTCTCTTTCTTCTTTGCATTAGTGATTTGAACTTCCTCAAGTTCTTTGCATAGAGAGTTATTTCTTCGTCATCATCTTCTTCGCTCTCAAGGATTTCGCTATAACTTTAATCCTTGATTTGTGAGGAGGCTTTTAATGCAATGTTTCTTTCTTTGATTTTTTGTCTTCCGCCTCGATTTTTCAAGATAATCATATAGTAGATCAAGGACCCAACCAAGGAATTGAAGTCCAATTTGTTGAGGTCCTTAGCCTCCATAATAGCAGTAACTTAAGAGTCCTATTCCATAGGTAAAGAACATAAAATTTTCTTTACCTTTTCTCTCTTTTTGATGTGTTTCCCAAGGGAACTTAATCCATTGCAAATTTCTAAGAATTGATCCAAAATGGAGGTGATTGGTTCTCCTTTTTTCATCTCGAACGTTTCATAGTCATGAAGAAGCATGTTGATCTTTGTCTTCTTGACTTGAGAGGTACCCTCATGAGTGACCTCAAGTCTATCCCATATCTCCTTAGTGTTCTTACATGACAAAACTCTATTTGTTTCCTCAATGGTAAGAGCACAAAGGATCAACTGCATAGCTTTGGCATTTATTTGATCATGCCTCTAATCTTCATCATCATAATCCAACTCTTTCTTTGCATTGCTATGTGTATCAAGGACAATTTTTGGACCTTTGATGTTCACCTTCCAATGTTCAATCACTTGAATTTTGATATATATATATTATTATTCTATTCTTCCAAAGAGAATAGTGTACCCCCATTGAACCTTGGAGTCTTGTTTGTGGTGGTTCCTTCTTCAAAGAGGGTTGATGTGTGATTCAAAGCCATTTTCGGATCTTAAACTCTTAGGATATGAATCCTTTAAATGAGATTCCAAGCTCTGATACCAATTGTTGAGTGGATTAACTACACCAGAAATGGGGGTTGAATAGTGTGGTTTCGATAATTTTTTCGGGTAAGGAGAGAAGGTGAAAACTAAAAGAAAGAACACAAATAATTTATAGCTGGTCGGCCAAACTCTTGCCTACATCCACTACCTAAGTTCTTTTCAACTTAGTCTTTTCACTATCACACAACAAATTACAATCACTTTCAAGACAAGTGAGAACTTTTACAATATCTTGATTCTTGGTTCAAAAACAACCCTTCACACTAGAGTTAGAAACTATCTTAATGTTTCCCAACTCTTCAAAACTCATAATAAATATTTTTACAACTTAGAAACAAAGTGTAAGATCAAGAGGTACAAAGATTTAAGAAACAAGATAAATCACAATAACTTTGTACTCTAAGTATGTGAATGATGAGGACTTTGATTTTAAGAGAATAATGTTATAGAATGTTGTATGGTGTTCAAAGCTAATTATCTTTCACCCTTGAGGGCATATTTATATTTTTCCAAGCTATTATAGCCGTTGTAGAAGAAATTCTAGCCGTTGGGGCTCATTAAATGCTGTAATAAATGCTTCTGACAAGTCGATTGGTCGACCAACATGATGTCTTGGTCGACTAACACCTTCTCTTGGTCGACCAGACCTTGTTCTTGGTTGACTAAGCCTTTTCAAGTAGCTTACTGGAATTTCTTTACTCGTCTTTTCAAGTAGCTCACTGGAATTTCTTTACTCGACTAACACAACACTTTGATCAACTAATGTTTCACCAAAATATTTACTTGAGTCTTCAAATTGATACCCATGTATTGTAGATCAAAACTATTCGTTAGATGAATTTCTGAAATCATTTTCTTCCATTTTGGTCGACTAACATTCAATGTTGGTCGACTAATCATTTTTCCAGTACCTTACTGGAATTCTGTTGGTCGACTAACCTGCACTTTGTTGGTCGATCTATCCTTGTGTTTGGTCGACTAACAGCTTACTGATTCTTTAAAAAACCTTTCTTTGAGTAGTCAAAATGCCTCAAAATGAGTCTTTGAAGTGTCGAAGTGGTTTCTTGACGTTGGATAACTTTTATGAAAAATCCTTGTATTTTCAAGTGCTTCATTAACCTTGAATCATTTACTTAATGTTTTAGTCATCAATCAAAACATAAAGGGATAATTTTTTGAACCACCCTTAGTTCAACAAAAAGGATCAACTCTACTCTAATCATATACAACAACACATGTAGAGAAAAATAAAGCAGCCTACCTAGGACAGCTCTAAAGCCACCACCTAAACCAGCGGATAACGCCTAAGCTCTAATCAATAGTTTAATCTCCTCCCCAACCTTGTTACGATCCAGAGTTTGCGTATGAAATACACATCAAAGGTGTACTCCTCCCCCAGCCATACTACTGTCCAGAGTTGGTGTGAGACATATGGGCAAGGTAGAATAGCCCTAAGGTAAGTAGTTAAGCTGCAACCCAACTGAAAGGTCATAAGACAAAATAATAAGCATATCAGGGCCTGAATGATCATTCCATCCCCATGCTAGAGCTTTACCCTATATATATACTATACTAATACCCAATCTAAAGAAAGTAGACTGTCACCTACCTGAAAGATGATAATTTAAAAGATGCTACAATGGAGTATTGATATCTCTAATTACACCTTCGAAACCAATCGAAACATGTACGTAGTCATTATAAAAATATATTTACCAAACTTATGAGTCGGGATCGAATCCACAGGAAATAATGTAAAGGCAATCGAGTAAGAACGGAAGGCTAAAGCACAACTATTTGGACTCAAATGATCTACACGAAATAGGGGGTTTAAAAGTACATGAAAGGTGTCACTAATCTAAGAATAAAATATAAAAAAAGATTTGACCAAAGGCTTCACAAACCAAGTCAAGAACAAACACACTAGAGTGATTAATTCTATCAATGATCCATT
>JBDJHY010123252.1:0-13673 GCA_039654485.1 Withania somnifera
AAACTATAATGTAGATGAATCGCCAGGATAGAGGTAAGGGAAAAGTAGTCACCACAAAAAAAAGACCCCTCCACCTTGTCGACAGGGCATACGTATATGTGAGCCTCAGCCTGATTCAGTCCCGTCTAGACTCTCATTTTCACATAGTAGGTTATCGCAAGAGTGACATCCTGTTCCTACACATGTGGGTACAAGATGATTGTACCCAGACGTGTTGTACCCGTCGTGGTCCCTACTCCGAGATAATGCTCACTTGACGGTGATTATTCTACTATACCATCCACTAGCTCCACTAGGTCACTTTCTCATAGAGGATTAGTTCGTCTTTATGGTATCCGCCTTTGAGACACTTCCGACACTCCTGAGACACCTACTACAGGACAATCAGGTGCACCTATTAGACAGCCAGTGATGAGGAATAATAAACGAAGGACCTACATTGTGCCTGAGAGATACGGGTATGATTTTATTTTATATAATGTTTATGTATTTTTATATTTCAAATCTTTGTCTAAGATGTTAAATCTTGTATTGCATGCAGGTTTAGACCTGATAATAGAATTTCAAAGATTATTTTTTAATTCCTATAACGTCACTTCAAAGGTTTCTAGCCTTACTGGAGCAAGATACCACCCATGTTTACGGCTTCGTGTTTGCTTAATTTGAGGTAAAGATCAATCTTAATAATAACATGTTTTGCTAATGATCAAGCTTAAATTGTTTTTTATTGCAGAAATATTTTTGGTGGGACGAATAAGGATGCAAGTAAAATATCTTACAATTTTAGAAAAAGAGCCCATACTAGAGTTAATGGGTTGTTTTGTGATGCTAGAAAAAAGCAAAAAATAAAGACCAAGTTTCTGTCCCCGGAGTTTGGAAAAAAAATATCCCACTATTGTGACATTGATGAAGACTTTAAGAAGAGGAGAGAGAAAGAAAAGTAGGTCAGAGCATCTCTCAAGGGTGGCTTGCTACGCACTGCTGGAGCTATCACCCAAATAACTATGCTTGATAGAATAGTACGTAATTTTATCTATTCAAACATTCTCATTGTGTAGTGGAATATCTGGACATTAATGATTATATTATATGTAGGAAAAAAAGTCTGTTACGCCTGTAACTCAAAACGAGTTACTTAGGGCCACTCACATGAAGAAAACAAAAGAAGCTAATAGATGAAGATACTTGGGTTGTGCCACGAGCTCAAGAGACACATGTAACAACTGTATCCATACTTATAATTTATTTTTATTGAAGTCAATGTTATTTAAATTTGAATAGTTTATGTTTTTTATTAATTATTTGCATTAAATTTTTATAGGAAAAATATATTTAAAAAAATTGAAGAGTTGCACAATTAGGGCATAAAACCTAGCCAAGAACAACAGGTGGAGGTATGGAGAAACTGTACAGGTGACCCAATTAGAGGTTCAGTCTATGGTCTTCATGGAAAAGCATTTTAGGGAAAACGTATTGATTGCACTGTGTAGCCTCTTCTAGCATTGATATTATAGATAGAGCGGCATTGGAGGATAAAATAGTTGCCCTTACTAGAGAATTGACTGCAAGAGACAAGAGGGAGAAGAAGATGGCGAAAGAAAATAGGAATATAGTGCAAGAAAATAGGAGTTTTTTTATATGGCTGCAAGTGGTTGCTAGCTTTTTTTTTGTAGTGATAGCCCCATGTAGTGACAACTCCAAAAAAACATGCCTTATATCTATAACTGACATGGACCCTGTCTCATGTCAGTGAACTAATCTCGAAAGTATCTCTCTCATGCTCCGAGGAATATAATTGTCCATGAAGGTCTCTAAATACTAATCTTAGGTCATCAGCGGTGCATCTGATGGTCTACTAGACTGGTAAACTCGTTTCCATTGCTTTGTTGGACTATTTAGCTAAAACGCGATGAAATATACTCCATGTGAATCCACTAGATAGAGGTTATGCAACATCTCCTAGAAATTGACCAAAAACTCATGTTCATCTTTTCCTAGAGCACGAAAAATCTAGGAGGAGTGAGTCGAAGGAAGTGGTCGAGCATCTTCCGCTCATCTAGTATCATTGTTGGCCTATCTGCCATCGATTAAGAAGCCGATGCATCTTAATAGGTGAAACTTTTTTAACTGGCTGGGCTATTTGAGCCTCAATGGATTTCTAAATCGGTGGAATCTCTGTGGCTGGTTACAGTGTGGGAGCTACCAAAATTGGCTTATCCAGTGGGGTTACTGGAACTGGTTGAACTAGGGGGATTCTTTTAATGGGTTGTGCTGGTGAGGTCTCGGGGGCAAGCTAAGTTAGAGGATCCTGGTCACCTAGTGTTTCTCCATGTGCTGGGTCTGATCCCTGTATTAAGTAATGAAACCAAACATGGCTAATATCTGAAGTAATACATCCTTAATAATAGATGGTTGAGTCTCGGTTGGACGCTATGGAGTCGGTTGATCTACTGTTGTCAGGTGTATTACTAGTCTAAAACCTCTCTCTAGCCTAGACCTCGAGGTCTGACTCTACCATGACCCCTAAATAGAACCCTCTAGGGAGTTAGAGAAGCATCTTCCCGGTCCGATGTAGCTCTAGTAAGTACCATATGTGGAAAAAGGATTCAATCGATGGATATTTCCTAAAGTGTCCCATAGCCTCCCGAATTTAGGATAAAGACGTCTATATATTGATACATCGGACTCTACTAGACACTTATTTTTGTTCCAAGGATATCAATGAACCTAGATCCGATATCACTTTGTAACGAGCCAAACTTGGATGATAATGGTGCCTAAAATAACCCACCTATAGAAAATCATGTCCCATATCCCAAAACGAAAAGTAATGGGCCATAACTAGAAACAAATATCATAAAAACGGAAGAAGATATGAAGAGCATGGAAATGTATCCAATAACAACTCAAAAACCACCCCAGGTCCTACTCTCGGTGGTACTAAAAGCAGCTACAACACAAGAGTACCAGATAATACAACAAAAGAACCAAAATATACTAAATACAAAGTTTTTCTCTAAATACATGTAAGTACAGAGCTAAAGCTGGTAGAGAAGGGTCAGCCTAAATGTCAAGTACTCAACTTAATCTTTGAAAGAATAAAATTTTCTATAGCACGATCAATGTCCCCTATTACTACTCGTACTAGTCTGCATCACAAAATGATGCAAAAGTGTAGTATGGGCACCAATACAATAGGTACCCAGTAGGCTTCATAGGCCGACCAAATGCAAGTAAGACATAAATAAAGTAAATAGAGAGTTCTACTCTAATAAGACAATTTAAGCAAGGTAACAACATAATATTAAGGAAACAAACTATATCATGCTAAATAAAGGAATAACAAGCTAACTATAAATATTTACTAAGTACATATAGTAGGAATAATAATACTAGAACTACTTACAACCCTAAGGCGCATAGTAAGCTAGAGGAAGAGCAAGAGCCACATACCTAGGTCTCCAGTATAAAACAGGATATATGTATAAGATAACTTAAGTAAATATACCATATCACGATGTGATTCATATACGAGACAAGATAGAAAGTTTTAACTTCCAGTGGTAAAATGATTTGTACAGAATCAAGAATCATATAAAATAAAATTGGGCCACCATATGAGAAATAGGTACATTAAAGTAAAGCAACAAAGCAAACATAACCTAGTTGGGACACCATAAGACTAGTGGGTACACTCAGGCAATCAAAAACCCATCCAGCTTCCTCCGTAAGCACGGAGGGCACAATCTATATGCAAATAGTATCCAATGCAAGGGGGTGTATTAAAAGAAAACCCATTGAACCAACATACTCGTCCGATGGATTTTAGTCTAGGTAGGTAGGACCACGATATATTGTATATGCATACCTCTCCTCCCATATATACCCTTCCTCTAGGCTGTATATTACGACTCTAAGCAGAGGGTGTGTGGAGGAAACAACCTCCTGTATGCCTAATATAGTAAGTGAATAGTTTTTATCAAGCCCTACTCAAAATCTCTACCTCAAGTATTGTCTAAACCAAGTTCCGATGTGTGATAATATAGATGGAAGTATCCAAAACAGAGTCCAATTATGTATGAAAATAGCTCCATACTAACTAAGTTGGTCGTGAAAAGTTTAAGTATAATAAAAGCTCTTTATGTTTAAGTTTGACAAAATTCAGTATTTATTATCCATTTATAATTCTCACATATATAAATTTACATTCAAATCAACAAATTAGTTTACGTCCCAATTACCCAATACATGCTCAAGAATCCCAATTTAGCCCCAAAAAAATCAGGATCAACATATCGAATCATAATAGCCAATAAGGTACAAAAAATCCATTCCAAATCTACAACTACCCAACCTATACTATCTAGGGTCAAGAATACAGTTCCATATCCAGGCATTATGATATAGATATACAAGTGCGACAATATAACTATTACGAGAAGCATGGAGAAGAAAAAGAGTAGACCTTAACATAAGGAATCCAACCCTTAGACCACCCTGACTACTAGAAATTAATAATAAGTATACCTTACTTAAGCCTAGTCTAAATATAAGGAAGTTGTAGCCAGTGGGGAATAACCCCGATGCAACACTAGATCTTGAAATTTACAAAAATGTCAGAAGAAGCCCGATTGTATCAAATTATGATTCTATACGTTATATGAGATACCCATATTTCCATATAAGTGTTTGGTTAGAATTCAAGATAAAAATGATCCCATAGGACCTAAAGTCTAAAATGCAAACTAAAAATTACTGGTGCATAGGCTTCATCCCAAGGAATCTATGATTCAAATTGGATCAAATTTGGGCAACAAATAACCCTTAAACATCCAAGAAAAATTACTGATCAAGAATGAAATATTTTTCAATAATTAACACGATAAATGGAGAAAACACTAACCTAAATCAAAGAGAAGAAGCCAACCAAAAAAATGCTCAAGCTATCCAAGTAAGTCCCTCAAATTTGCAACAACAACAAAAACAACTCCGGTATATTCCCACAAAGTGGAGTCTTAAAAGGGTAGAGTGTACGCATCCATACCACTACCTCAGATGTGAGGTAGAGAGGTTGTTTCAAATAGACACCTGGCATAAAATAAAAATAATCCAGAAAAATATATAATATAATAAATATAATACAAATATACAGTACAAAAAATTAAAAAAAAGTACAAAAATAAAACTACCTCAACACAATGTTCAATGTTACAAATAATCAAACTGACCTAATACACCTCACTAAAACTCCAAGAAACTGATATGATAGACATATCACTAAGACCCTTGGCACGATCATTAAAACAAATCCTACCTAACTACTAAAAAGAATACAAACATACCTACTCTTTTTCTACCCTAATACGCATCCTCTACTACTTTTTATCTAGGGACATGTCCTCAGTAAGCTGTAACTACTCCATGTCATGTCTAATCACCTCCCTACAATATTTCTTTAGTCTACCTTTATATCGCCTAGAGCCATCCATAGCCAACCTCTCACAACTATGCATCATCATCCCTCCTGATCACATGTCCAAATCATCTCAACCTGTTTTCTCACATTTTAAGTTCCACTCGAGGTCATGTCCACCTTATCTCAAATTTAAGTATTATTGAGGCCACTTCTACCTTGTCTCAAATAAATTAATATTTTATTATATCTCTAATATTGCACCTACATATACACCACAACATCCACACCTCTGCCACCTTAATCTTTTAGATGTGCTGGTTCTTGACTGGCCAATACTCTGCCTCATACAATAAAGATGGTTTAGCGCTACTATGTAGAATTTTCCTTTAATCTTATTAGGCACCTTCTTATAACACAAGACTCTAGAAGATTTCCTCTATTTCATCCACGTTGCATCAATAAGGTGAGTGATATGCTCCTTAATATCCCTATTTTTTTGTATCATAAAACCAAGATACGTGAAACTATCTTTTTTTCAAATGAGCTAAGTGTCAAGATTCACTATCACGTTAACATCATAAGACACCTCATTATACTTACACTCTAAAAACTCCAACTTAGTTTTTCTCATCCTAAATCCTTCAGATTCAAGAGTTTTCCTCCAAAACTCCAGCTTAGCATTAACTCCTCTGGGAGTCTCGCCAATCCAAACTATGTTATCTGCAAATAACTATGTCCTGGGTTGGGTCTAATGACTCTTTGATAATGCGGTCCCCTCTGTCACGATAACGAAGTCCAAGCACACCTACTCTTCATGAATGCATAAAACTCTCAGTGAATGCAAAGAGTAAAATGGTTGGTACCAAATATCAGCAAACTAGTTGATATCCAAGTCCATTAATTCATATATTAAAACCTTAAAATAGGTTTAAACTTTGATACATTCAAATAAAATATGTTACCAGCTTGTAAATAGCATTATCAACTCAACAAAATTGACAACACGACTATCCGAGGTCGTCTAATAGAAATGTTGACCAAGGTTAACCTTAGCCTAAAATAGGTTAAAACATAGTCAGGCCTTCAAAATGATTCCAGTAACCTCAGAAAGAATACTAACCACCTAAAAAAATTAAAATTATCATTCTAGAGCTAATGAAAGCATTAGAATTTGAATCCAATACTCTGAGCTTTTAAAGTTGCCCGAAGTCGAACTTCCAACTCCTACTAAACTATTTTCGTGTGTAACATCATAATAAAAAATTAAAAGCCTCGATACCAAACCAAGGATCCTACTAGGCTATAATATATATTTTGGAGATAACAAAATTGTCAAAATTTGATTTCAAGCACGTTTTCAAGAACTACACTCTCTACTTTTTCAATTCTAAAGTTAAAACTCTAAAATAGGAAACTGAGATAAAATACAACAAACTGTCATGGAACCAAACAATCAGTCTTAGCAAGTAACAAATAACTTGGGTCAACTAAAGGAAATATTTAAACACAAGAAGCATAAAAAAGCATGAAAATGATCAAAAAGGTCATTATAACATTCACTACTAAAAAGGACTTCAGTATGTGAAATTCAATGAGTAGAAATACCTGAAGGCTTGAATAAATTAGGGAGCTAGGACTGAGTGATTGGGAATTAGGGAACTAGGACTAAGACTGAGGAAATTCAAGGCTTGAAGGATTGAATAGATTAACATTATAAATACATGGCAAACAAAAATAAAATTCATGCAAACCCACTCCCATTTCCACTTAGGGATAGGAAGTCTCTGCATCGACCACCTAGTGTCTGGTGATAAAACTTCACCTGCTGATAGTTTAAGCATTGAGACACAAAATTACCAATGTCTTTCCTCATCGTATCCCACCAGTAATTTTGTCTCAAGTCTCAATATATCTTGGTAGTTCCTTGATGGATAGAATAACTGGAGAAGTGAGACTCTTTGAACACCATCAGAATCATCCAATCGAAAACACAAATGTGGTCTCCATACCTCAAATCACCATCAAAGTCAAGGATGGTCCTTCCAACCTTATCCATTGATATGTAATCCTAAATAACTTGAAATTAGCCTTTCTGAAAGTGCCTCTTGAGAATATAATCTAACAATGAGGGTCTGGCTTCATTTCTATAATAGAAAACTATACCAAAATATGAATATCCAAATAAACTAACCTATTAGACAAAGACTAGATGTTTAAGGACAAAGGTCTCTCCGAAGTCACTAGGAAGATAATCTCTCTATGCTAACTAATGTCCAACTCAAGGAATTTGGAACTACATTAGCCTTTCTTGGATGATACAAAATAAAGATATCGTAGTCCTTTATAATCAATATGCACCGATGCCGTCTAAAGTTGAGATCCCACTGTCTAAGAATGTATTGTACGCTATGATGATCTGTAAATATCAAATAATTCCCCCCATAAAGATAGTTATGCCAAATCTTGAGCACAAATACTAACGTTGCTAATTCTAGATCATGAGACATGTTGTTGCACTTCTGTACTTTTAACTACCGATAAGAATAATCAATAACACAACCCCCAATACATAAAAATACAATCCAAGAAGACACTGAAAGAATAACAATAAATGGTATAGATCTAACCCTCAACCGGGAACGTCAGAACCTGCGCTGAAGTCAGCAACTCCTTGAGCCTCATAAAACTAGACTCACACTCCATACACACTGGAACAGAACATTTTTCCTAGTCAATCTAGTCAAAGGATATCACATAGATAAGAATTCCTGCATTGTACAACAAAACCAAAAATTATACAAACTTCTTTAGGAGTAGTAGGTCTTGGCCAATCATGCTCCCTGCAACCTTCGCTAGATCTAGGCTAATCTTATCCTTGGAGTCCATGTTCTCTAAAAATGCTACTAACTCCAACAAAAACTCACACTTTGAAAACTTGGCATATAGTTGTTAATCTCTTAATGTGTTGGACCACAATCCTCAAGTGTTGCTTATGCTCCTGTCTGCTCCATGAGTACACTAGTATATCATCAATTAATACTATTAGGAAAGAGTCTAAATACATCATAAATACACAACTTGAAACTCATCATGATCATAACAGGCCTTGAAACATGTCTTAGGGATGCCTTCTAACCTAATCTTTAACTGGTGATATCAAGATGTGAAGTCAATCTTAGAAAATACTGTGGAGCCCAACAACTAATTAAACAATTAATCGATGCATGGAAATTGATATATATTTGTTGTGTCCAAATGCACACGCAAGTGTACGTGATCGTACAAGTAACATAGTGCTCTTGGGAGTCGAATGTTGAACCCATAGGGACTTGTATTAACTGGATTAAACTAATTCTAGTTATTATTTAAGCAGAGAGTTGCAAAGGTATATTTAGGAATGTAATTAAACTAAGAATGATAAAATTAACTAATAGATAATTAATCTAGAGAAGACTATATTTCTATTCAATCAATGAATGACTTGAACTATGGTTATGGCATTACACACAGACGTCTGAATTCTAATTAAGTAAAGCTATTTTTCCGTTGATTGTTGAGTTAGGGGTTATTAATATGACTAAGGATGGATCGCCCATTAGCCACCTAATTAATCAAGTAATAACTACGCTAGATCTAGAGTGTTGTTCGCTTATCATAACATCATTAGGCTATCTTCCCTATGTTACCCAAGTGAAGCAACTACATACACAATCATGTCATAGTTAAGCTAGTTATATTACTGTCCTAGGATTAAGATTGGCAATATAAATATGCTTCTTCTATTCCAGTTCACTATACACGGTTATCGATCAATAACATAACAAGCATAAGACTGCTTCTAAAAGTGGCTAGCAATTAGAAGTGCTATTATAATAAAATAGAAGAACAATCAATTTAATCGGATCACAATAACATTACATTAATTATCATTCATCTGTGGTGTGTGAACCACAAGCCCTAGAAAAAAGGTGTTTAGCCCATACGGTTTACAAATATCACATAAGTCATAATTAACAAATACTATATGATACGTGTAAGATCAATCTTTACTCTTGATGCAATAGTAGTGAATTCTTCATAGGGTTTCCGTCTTCCCTTTATGATTGCCTCCTTGTCTCCACAAGTCCAACAATAATAATATTATGCCTCAAAAACCTTCTTAAGGGTTTCTGTCTTCATTGGTAAAAGACTAAATTACCCTTAATTCCGATTTAAAACAAGCCCAGTCGCTGCTATTTAAGTTGGATCACAATAAGGATCACGATGTGATCCCTATCGTGATCAGTATATTTTTGCTGGAAATTCTTCTTGACTTTCCTTTTCTTTACTTGTTTTCTTCCATATGCTCATAATTTCCTAAAAAAGATGCTAATCACATTGGTCAGAAGTATTTCCACATATTCACTATGAAAACATCATATATTATACAATTATTCTCCAAACAAAGTCAATTAATACAAGTTATGTGGATTTTTGGTAAGTAAAACTGCCTATGATTAGGTATTGATTGCTTCGACGTCTTGTACTCATACTGCACCTGTGCTCAGAGTACTACCGCCTGACGTTAATTCACGGTTAGCAGTTTGTGCTTCCTTGTTGTTGATTTCATAGATATAGGGTGAGCTTTAGAAATCCAGTTGTTCCTACTCTCTTCAGTGTGTATTTTGTGTCTTTTATATTTTCAGAGACAGGCTTTGTAGTATTGACTTATACTGTACACTGGTGGCCTTATATATACCGCTAATACTAGGTGTTGGGAGTTTTGTTGATTCTATTTATTTATTTTCACTTCTTGAGCTTTATCTCTTTTTTCTTTACTTATTTACTTTTACTTACTTCGGGCTACTGGGTTGGCTCTCCTACTTCTAGTATAGTAGGTGCCATCATGATTTGAGAAATCAGATCTTGATAGCATGGTATCAGAGCCTAGGTTTCGACTGGTGTCAGTGTACGAAGCTAATGTATAGTAGAGTCTTGCGGAGACATCTGCGACTTATCTTTTAGAGGTTATGGTGACATGGAGGAACGTGGCTCTTTTTGAATCTTGTGTCATACTTATATCCTAGATTGTTTTTTGAAAAGTTTCATTCATTGTCTTCGTTCTTTTGTAGATTACGTATGAGCAATCTTCTTCGATAGATGCCGGCGAGCCCTTCAATCCAGCAGCTTAAATGTAGCTTCATTTCCTAGTACAACACTAAGGGGGGTGAAGATTTTGATTTTGACTTCAAATACCTCAACAGTGCCTGTGGAGCCTATTCTAGCTCCAACTCCTGCACCAGTTCCACCTTTTATTCCAGTTGTCTGTCTTATTCTCTTACAGTTACTTAGTGCATTTGGGGTTCCTCAGACAAATGAGGCACAGACCTCCACCCAACAGGAAAACTTGGGTGCTTCTACTTCAAGGGTACCGCCTGCAGCCACAATTCCTCCCTCAATTCAGTCAGTTCATCCAGTCTGCCACTTCAGCTAGCACCAGTCCCCATTCCTACTTAGGTACTGCTGATCCCAATTATTTTTCTTGATGTTTCACCTCATCTGGCGATGAAAGATTTGGAACAGAACCTCCTAACTAGATTTCTAATGTTAGATCCCCCTTGGTTCACAAGATTTTGGAGGAGAATGCCCATGAGTTTATAGATGAGTGTGAGGAGAGGTTGAGGAACCTCGGTATCCTACAGACTCATGAAGTAGCATGCACCACCTACCAGATGTATGGTGTGGCTAAATTGTGGTGGAGAGCTTTTATAGTGTTTATACTATAAGGGTCATCTCAGCCAACGTGGAGTGAGTTTTATGAGATATTTATAAGGAATCTTGTGTCCAAGGCTGAGTGAGAGGAGTGTAGGTAGCTAGAGCAAGGGTTGATATAGGTACCAGAGGAAGAGGCCTCTTTCCATTAGCTATCATTTTATGGTGTTGAGTTTATGCCTACTGAAGTTGAGAGATTTCTTAGATTTACCTTTGGTTTTAGGATAGGCTTCGTGAGGCATTGCGTTATTAGTGTTAGATGGCCAGTCATTTCAGGCAGTAGTGGACCATGCTTATTCTATGGAGACCCTCTATCACGAGTTGCTTCAGCACAACAAAAATAGGAAGAGGCAGCACAGAGGCTACAGTGAGTCTCATTCTAGGGGATCCCCTAATTGTGCTATTTTGGATTGTTATCAAAGACCATTACCTTAGCGTTCCTGGTGCATCTATAGTTGTTTGGAAGGGTTACCTATAGGAATCATCTCCTGCCTTCAGTCTAGGAGGTTAGTAGTGAGAGGATGTTTGTCTTACTTAGCCTACGTCCACGATATTCGAGCCGACACTCCTACTCCTAAGTCTATTTCGGTTGTCTCTGAGTTTTTGGATGTGTTTCCAAATGACCTACCAGGCCTTCCACTTGAGTAGGATATTGACTTTTCCATCGAGTTAGACCTAGGCACAGGACCATTTTGAATACTCCTTACCGTATGTCTCCTGCCGAGTTGAGAGAGTTGAATATTTAGCTTTAGGATTTGTTAGAAAGGGGTTTATTCATTCAAGTATATCTTTAAGGGATGTTACTGTTTTGTTTTTTAATAAGAAAAATGATTCATTGTAGATGTATATTGATTACCAGTAATTGAACAGGGAAACAATTAACAATAGGTATCCGATATCGAGGATTGATGATTTGTTTGACCATCTTCAGGGTGAAATGGTGTTTTATAAGATATACTTGAGGTCAGGATACCATCACTTGAGGATTTTAGAGGAGGACATCCCAAAAATAGCGTTAAGGACTCATTACGGCCAATATGAGTTTCTGGTTATGTCTTTCGTGTTGACCAATTCCCTAGAAATATTTATGGACCTGATGCATAGGGTGCTTAATCCCTAATTGGATTCGTACGTGATCATATTTATCGCTGACATTTTGGTGTATTCATGAAGTAGGTTTGAGCATAGAATCCATTGAGATTAATACTCTAGACATTGAGAGAACCTTATTTTTATGCCAAGTTCTCAAAGTGCAAGTTTTTGTTGGAGTCAGTAGCATTCCTAGGATGCGTGGTATCCAAGGATGGGATTATAGTGGACCCAGTAAAGACTCAGGTAGTGCATGGTTGGCCAACACCGATGTCTCCTTTGGGTTTAGAGCTTTGTTGGGCTATTAGGTTACTACAGATGATTTGTTAAGGGGTTCTCGCCAATTGTAGGGCCGTCGACAAGATTGACTAGGAAGGAGGTGCAGAGGATTGTGAGGCAAGCTTTTCAAGGCTTAAGGGGTTGTTGACTTCAGCATCATTTTTGACCTTGTTAATTGAGGTTCTGGGTTTCTCTTTGTATAGAGATACTTCTAGTAATTTTTTGGGATGTGTTATAATGCATCATGGCTGAATTATTGCATATACCTCGAGGAAGCTGAAGGTTCACGAGGATAACTACCCTACCCATGACTTAGATTTGGCAGTGGTAGTATTTACGCTTAAGATTTAAAAGCATTGTCTGTGTAGGGTTTCGTGTGAGATTTATACTAACCATCATAGCCTTCAATAGATTATGAGCCAATGAGAGCTCAATCTAGGTAGAGGAGGTGGATTGAGCTACTGAAGTACTATGATATTTCTATTTTATACAATCGGGGCAAGGCTAACATGGTGGCAGATGCCTTGAGTCGGAAGACGGTCAGTATGGGTAGCTTGGCAGCCTTGATAGTTTCAGTGAGGTTGTTGGCATTAGATGTTCAGTCCTTCACTAGTCAGTTGGTTAGGTTGGATTTAATGAACCCTAGAAAGTTCTTGGCTTATATTAAGGCTTGATCTTCTTTGTTACATCAGTTTTGGTAATGGCAGTTTAAGGATCAGTATTTGGTTTTGCTCTATGACCAGGTATTAGCTAGAGAGGCTAGCAGGGATTCTATTGATTTAGATGGGGTTCTTTAGTATGATGGTCGTATTTGTGTGCCGTAGGTTAGTGGGTTAATTCAGATGATTTTGCGTGAGGCTTATAGTTCCAGATATTTGAACCATCCAGGTGCAACTAAGATATAATGTGACTTGCATCAGCTGCATTGTTGAGTGGGATAAATAGGGATATTGCAGAGTATGTTTCCTAATTTTTGAAGCCATCAGTTTAAGTTTGAGCAGCAACGTCCAGGTGGTTTGATGCAGAGGCTCCCCACTTTGGCCTGTAAGTAGGAGCATGTGAATATGTACTTCATTTCAGGTTTCTCATAGACTAGCAGATGTCATGATCCTATCTGGGTTGTTGTTGCTAGGCTGCC
>JBDJHY010123584.1:0-13672 GCA_039654485.1 Withania somnifera
CCTTTGGTAAGTAATTTCATCCATTGAGTTTCATTAAAGTTAGAGTTATCCTTCATTAATGCCCTCGTCATGATTTCTTGATACCTTCAATAATGTCAAATTTTATGTGGTAAATCCTTGCTTTTCAAGGCTCTTATACATCATAGTAACATTTTCTTTTTCGAATTCAACGTACAATTCTGTAAAGATCAAATCTTTAGCCTAGTTAATACTTAAATCTTCTCTGGGAAGTTCAAGGGTCTTCCCTTACTCGAATTGTGCTCAATTTTGGAGCACAAGTTCCTAGTAACGTTGGAAACTCCGTGGTGAATTTTATTTTTAGTTCCAACAAATGGACCCTGCAGACCCATTTGAGGCCCAATTTTAGGCCCCGTCCAGAGCTTAGCATAATTTATATCGTTGGACTTGTATTGACATTTGGAATACTATTTAGCAAGTTTCAAAACAATTAGAGATCATTTGATAACAATAAGAGTAGCATTTATAAGTTTGTAGCACTTTAGTGTCGGATGACAGGTAGGCCCCGTTGGGCTATCTTTCTTGGATTATAGCTTTAATAATTGTACTAAATAGCATTAGTGGATTGGGTAGCTAGGTCATTCTAGTAACTTAGTACCGTTCTTTCGTCCACTTATATGTTTGATATATATTTTGGCATCCAGATTTATATGGTGCTTGTGAATTGGAAGTTGTCCAGTGATACTTGTGATAGGCAAAGGTGTAGGGATAATTTTCAGAGTATGCGACACACTAGAAGGGGGGGTTGAATAGTGTGTAGGAATTTTAAAAGTTTTTGCAGAATTTGTGGAGCTAAGAAGAAAGCTGTAAATAAATGGACACAATGATTTATAGTGATTCGGCCTTGCCTACCTCCACTACCTAAGTTCACCAACTTAGGTTTTTTCACTAACACAATTCACATTCTAGTTCAGTGAGAACTCTTACAACGTTTCTTGATTTTTGGCTCAAGAACTACCCTTTACAATAGAGTTGCTCCCCAACCCCCCCACAATCACTTTCAAGTTCAGTGAGAACTCTAATGCACTTTCTAGGTAAGTGAGAACTTCATACAATAACCAAATACAAAAATAAGATCAATGGCACAAAGATTTAGATTACAAGAATAAGCATATGAACTTTGTACTCTTTCTTTGGTGATGAATACTTGAATTTAGACTTGAATTTAGGATAGAAATGATGAATGATATTGTAGCGTTTTTCTCTTAGTATTCCATCATCATTCCAAACACCGCCAAAGTTTATTTATAGATGCCAAGATCGATATAGCCGTTGTTGAATAAATTCTAGTTGTTCTGCTGCTTCAACAACTGCATTTAATGCTTCTGACAAGCAGATTAGTCGACTACTTTCCATATTAGTCGACTACTTTTGTTCAATCCATATTAGTCTACTAGTTTCCTGTATTAGTCGACTAGTGTGTTTTCCAGTAGCTTACTGGAATCAATATTGGTCGACTAGTTCCACATATTAGTCGACTACTTTGTGAATTAGTTGACTAGTTTCTTCAATTGGTCGACTAGTTTACTTTCTAGTAGCTAAACTTTGCCCTGCACTCTTTTGGTCGACTAACTTCCAATTTTTGTCGACTTTTTCATTTTCCAGTAGCTCACTGGAATCCATATTGATCGACTAATTACACAAATTAGTCAACTTATATAGCACAAAATTAGTCGACTACTTTCACCAATTAGTCGACTACTTTCCTTCTGTTCCTTTGCAAATGCTACACTTTGGTTACTCAGAATGCTCCAAAGTGAGTCGGTTCAGCCCCATATTGTTTCTTTGATTTACGAACATGTCTAAGAACATATTCTTTGATTTGTGGGAGTTCCATTAACATCGAATCTTGACTTAATGGTTTGGTCATCAATCAAAACACGAAGGGATAATTCTCGTGAACCAACCTTGGTCCAATACCGAACTGAACTAGTAAAATAATGATTTATTTAATCCTGATACTAGTCATACTAAAATAAATTTGTTTCTGTGTTCAATTTGATCCCAAAATACTGAATATCCTTAAATTAAGCCTAAAAACTAATACTTATCATAGTCAGTGATCGAAAGATCAAAGTATACTGAGAGGTGCTATACATAATGTAAAATATGGTCTTTATTGTACAATTTAGATAATACTTGGAATACTGAGTAAGACATGTAACGTATGTTTAAAGCAGAACTATACTGAGTAGTAGCATGAATCATAAAAGACTGTTGATGATAAATTTATTTCATGTCAAAAGGACGAATCTCTCGTAAAGGAACTAGACTAAGAACCCAATGGCATTCTTAAGCATATATCTAGTTTAGATACTATGATAAATGTATGGAAAATCAGCATAAAGTCTAGGAGACATGTTAATGATCATAAAATTATCATATGAAATTGGATTTAAAGCATGAGACTAAGTTTGGGTAAGAACCCTAGTCATGGAACTAATAAAATCTTTGCTTAAAATATAAATTTGGGCATGAGAGTGACATGATACTCTCATTAAATACAAAAATTGTTGTTGACTGAGGATTGTAACTAAAAATATGAAGGAGAACTTGGATTCTTGAACTTGAAGATGACGAGCCCTAATTTCCTCTTGACAAAAGTTTGTTAACTTGAAAGCGTAGTGTCTAAAATGAGGGATTTTGGCTCTAATCCCTATTAAATTAGTCTTTTAGGAGTCAAAATGATGTAGTATATGATAGGGGTGTGCATCAACTAGTTCGATTCAGTTTTATGTATTATTGGTTTGGTTTTCTATTTTTAAAAATACTAAACTGATAATTAAACCAATAAGATATTTATTATCGGTTTTTGATTTATTGGTTTCAATTTTTAATGGTTTGATTTCATTTTAAACAATAAGAAAATACATGCAGTATTTGGCATAAACAAAACTATTGCATTCTAAATAAACAAGAAAAATTATCATTGTCAATATCATGTATACACTATGTCAATAAATCTTCTCCTTGGATTTTACAATATCTTCTCCTGTGTCCATAAAGAAGAACTCTCCTAGGTTTTACAATATCTTCTCCTTGGGATCATTCTTTTTAAATAGCTAGAATAAAGGAATGAGGCTTAAACTGATAGGATTTGATCCCTGAAACAAAATATTGAGCTGAACATAAATCAAATACTAATATAACTGAACCTGAATACTGAACATATGATAGCTGAGTCTTGTAACTGAATTGAAACATGAATACAATTAAGTAAATAGGGCACTCTTTAGTACATCTGAATTCACTTATACTAGTAGGGAAAAATGAAGTCTGAGAGAGGCAACTATAGAGTAGAAAAGTAAAGAGCTACCTTAAACTGAACTGGAACTAGGAGGAAAAAATAGGGATACCTAGCCATCGTATCTGCTTCTTCTTCCTAAGTAGTTTTCCCTACAGACTGATTCATTCAAAGGACTTAACTGAGGTAACTTATTTATTTCTAAATCTGTGAACCTGTTGGTCTAGGATATAAACTAGTACTTCCTCGTAAGATAGGCCATCCTTCACACTCACATTGTGTACAGGCACAATAAGATAAGGATATACAATGCACTTCCTCAAAAGGATACATGAAAAACTAGGTGTACCGATGCCAACTCTGCAAGAAAATCTAATTTGTAATCTACCTTGCCTACACTTTTTCACAATATGATAGGGACCTACATATGGATGGATGAGCTTCCCCTTTATCACAAATCTCATGACCATTTTTATGGACAAAACCTTTAAGAACACCCACTCATTAGCATCAAACTTATTTCTCTTCTTCTCATATCTGTGTACGACTTCTGCCTACTCTGGGATGCTTTCAATCTCTCTCTGATGAGATAATTTTTTTGCATTGCATCATGAACTAATTATGGTCCTATCAAATTAGTCTTACCATTTTTTAACCAACCAATAGGAGACCTACACCTTCTCTCATATAATTCTTCATATAGAGCCATCTGAATGCTAGTACAGTAATTGTTATTGTAAGCAAATTCAATCAAATTTAAGTGTTTATCCTAGTTACCCTTGAAGTATATCACACATTCCCTCAATAGTCCTCTAAAGTCTAAATTGTGTGCTCTGGCTGGCCTTCTGTATGTGGATGAATTATGGTACTAAGAAGCTCTTAGGTACCCATACCCTTCTGAAATGAATTCCAGAATTAGGTAACTTTGTATGAAATGATGGACAAAGGAGTCCCATGGAATCTAAATATTTCCTAAATGAATAATCTAGCATAGTCCTCTACTGTAAATGAAGTCTTGACAAACAAGAAGTGGGATGATTTGGTTATCCTATCCACAATCACCCATATGGAATCATGTTGTCATTGAGTACGAGGAAAACCTATTATTCACCACTTCTCACATCCAAGATAAAATATCAAACTCGTTGGTTACACCTCCAAGCTTATGATGTTCAACTTTTACCTGTTGATAGTTGGGACACTTAGCTACAAAATATGTGATGTCCTTCTTCATTCCATTCCACCAATAGACATACCTCAAGTCTCTTTACGTATTGGTGGAATCTCGAATGAATTGAATATCTGGAACTGTGAGATTCTACAAAAAAAATTTGTCACAAACTATCATGACTCAATTTCTCAGATCATGATGGCACCTGCTATCCCAAAAGTAGGAGAACCAACCCTATAGCCTAGAGCCTAAGCTGTGGGCTACTATATCAAGTAAGGATACACACAATCATACTAAGCAGAAGTAAATAGAAGAGGAAATGAAATATGATAACAACATGACATAAATAGAGCCGATAAACCTCCCAAGACCTGGTATCAGTATATACAGAGCCACTAAAGTACAAAGTATGAGGGTACATGTCAATAAATACAAGGTTTATTTCCTAAATACAAAATACATAAGATGCAAAACACATCTGGATGAATGAAGCTCACCCTGTATCTCCAACCTTTATCTCCAAAAGTAACAGTGAGGAAGCATAAATAACAACGAAATTAGTTGCGAGTACTAGTGCTCGGTTCTGCACTAGCAAAACATAAGTGTAGTATGAGTAAAAGTCACCGAAGAAACAAGTACCAGTAGGCTTTGAGGTCCTACTAGGAAAATAAAGTCACAGTAAATATCATGAAAGAAAGAAAGTAAGTCATAAAAGAAAGTAAACAACACAGTAAGCTAGCTAATCAGATAGAGGCAAGGAAACAGATAGTGTACAAGTACAACTAGCTAAATCACAATGCAGGGTCATAGATAAAAATAGAAGAAAGTACCCAGGACCCTTGAAGCAATACAAAAATAATAATGGTAAGATAAGAAAAGATAGATAGCAAAGAAAACTAGGGTAACTTAAGTGGGGTACCGGTAACCTCAGGATATAGAAGGAAAGGGTGTAACAACCAGTAACATGCACAAATAATCCCACAAGGTAAGGATGATCAGTAAGTAAGGTCGACAACTGACACCAATAGTATATAAGATAGTAGAATAGATAATAACCCTTCCAATCCCCCATAAGAATAGAGGAGTACATATAAGTCACGCTCACACATCTGGTATCCCATACTACTAGAGAGTACATACAGAAAACAAATATGATAAAGTAGACACATAAATAATGCTGCACAGTTCCAATGTACGCTCCTCCTTCGGTACCCCAAGGTCCTACAGGTAAGACCCATGGAAGGGCTTCCCCGAATGCCTCTACTCCACTAGAGACCCCTCCTCCAGCATATGGTTATCATATCCACAACAACCCATATTCGGGTAATACCGTGCAATATCCATCTTGGATATAGTAGTGACTTATACCATAGATTTATTTTGGTCTATTTTGTACAATTTATGTCTTACATATCACCATCAAATTCTTGTATAAACTAGCACACCATCCAACTTAGGACATCTTGTGACTTGTGGGTAATCTTTGGAATACATGCTTCCTTACATTTGACAACGAATATAAATAACTCTGTCATAGGGACATGGAATCCATAAAGGGATAAAATGGAGTCTGTTGGAGAACGGATAAGTGAATCTATTAGAGGATATAAGATAATCCATGTATGGACATAGGAATCCTTTTGAAGGATACAAGGGAGTTTGACATAGGGAAATGGGAATCATTTTGAAGGATTCTATGGAGTCTGACATAGGGACATGGAAATCCTTTCGAAGGATACAAGGCAGCCTAACATAGGGACATGGGAATCCTTAGTCTGACATAGGGACATGGTAATCCTGTAGTCAGATACAAAGAAGTCCAACATAGGGAAATGGGAATACTTTTAAGGATACTAGGGAGTTCGACATAAGGTGTAATGACCCTCATGGTCATTTATGATAAATACGCAATATTTTGCATTCTAGAGAATTTCGGTTGTTGCCCAAGTCATTTGTGACTTGTTGGTAATGGCAGTTCAGATCCCTGGCGACTCGATTGAGAAATATCTCAAATTGCCTATTTTAGTGCCTAAAATTTAGTACTCGTTGAACAAAATCAACTTTCCTTCAAGACAATCTCAAAATTAAATTTTGATAGTTCGATAGCTTTGAAATGCCAAACAAAGTCTGAGTTTTGGTATTTTGGAGTTTTCATTTGCAATTTGTGGCTTTTAGTTAAGTTTAAGGTCGAAAGTGATGCTTGGATGGTGTTTTGGTGTTCAGAGTGTCGAATCAAAATGCTGACGCTTCCATCAACTCCATAATGGTGAATTTAGGCTGGTTTGACCTCTGGTATGCTTCCCAAGGTGTTCGTGCTCGATTTGAGTAGTTATGTGGAAAGTTAGAAATTTTCTAGTTTTGGTTAAGTCTTGGTTGGGGGATATTTTTACTCAAACGACCTCCGATGTCTATTTCGTCAATTCCACTGAGTTCTGAATATGGTTTTTACATAAAATACATATTTAATTGATCAAAATTGGACTCTGTTTAATACGAAACCCTAGAGGAATTCCAAAAATATTTTAGATTTTTCTGGTGCAATTTTGACCTATTTATCAGTCAAAGTGCAAATAAATCGGCTAAACTGCCAAAAAAATGGATGTCCGATAAATCGGTTCCTGAGCACTTTTTATGAGTTTTCACCCATTTTTTATTCATTTTTTCCATAAGTTTTCCCTTGTTTTCTCTCTATAATTTGCTCAATTTTTCTTGAAAACTTTCCCAAAGTTCATAGAAGTTCCTTGAAGGTTGTCCACATCATCCTCACCTTCTGTAAGTGATTTTATCCGTTAAATTTTATTAAACTTATCATTCTTCCTCCATTAATGCCCTAGTCATGAACTCTTGATTCCTTCCATTATATTCAAAATTATATAGTAATTTCTTTCTCCCTAGGGTTATTATTCATCATAGTAACGTTCCTTTTTCTGAATTCAACGTATAAATTCCTAAAGTTCGATTCTTTAGCCTTTTTATGCCCAATTTTCTACAGATTGTTCAAGGGTCTTTCCTTGCTTGAGTGTGCTCAATTTTGGAGCACGAGTTCCTAATGACATTGGCAACCCCGTGAAAATATTTATTTTTTATTCTGATGAGCGGGGCCTACAAGGCCGTTTTAGGACCAATTTTAGGCCTAGTCCAAAAATTAGTATAATATATATTGTTAAACTCGTATTGACATATAGAATACAGAGATGTAAGTTTCAGAGCATTTGGAGATCATTTGACATCAGTCGAAGTAAGAGTCATAAATTTACAACGCTTAATCATTGGACGACAAGTAGGCTTTGTGGAGCTATCTCTGAGCTTATAGCTTTAATAATTATACTAAATAGCATTTTTGGTTGGGTAGTTAGGTGTATATAGAAATCCTATGTCGTTCTTTCGTCCGTTCCATGTTGATAATTATATGTTGGCATCCGATTGATATAGAGCCTATGACTTAGAAATTGACTAGAGATACCTGTGCAGCGCATAGGATGTTGATATTACATGATCATATGTTGATATACATACTTGTTGATATGATGTGCATTCATAATATAAGCGGTTGTGCCTTTGGCTCCGATGAGAGTGCATTAGGGATGGGTCAGTATCACTACGTCATTATTGAGTCGTAGAGGCTAGAGACTGATTTTGGTAACAATAAAGAATGTTAACTTAAGTTGATAATCTGAATACTTGATAATAATATAAATAAATAACATTTTTGACTATTTTAGACTCGATATTGTATCAAGCACTCGGTAATACTATTTTCACTTGTTTTAACCCAGGCTTTACATCCTGGCACCGGGAAATATCATTTTACTAATAAATGCTAGGACTTGAGACTGACTTCGTTCAGCAGTGAGTATAGCTATTGGAACTTGAGTCCATTGTTGTACGGCAGTGAGTAAAACTTTTTGACACTTATGGCACTACTAGTTATGGAAACTTTATGATACCCAATCCATTGAGAATATTGGTGATACTATGATATATAGGTGTTGTACGCCTTGACTTGCCGAGGACGGATTGGTGAGACTATTGATATTTGGAACCAGATGCCAGACTATTAAGACCGTTGAGGTTTTAAGAATTAGGATGTGAGGCTATGATGACGTTAGAGAGCGTACATGGTGACAAACCTCCATGGACCTTGCCTCTGGGCTGCGACTTACACAGAGGAGGGGTATAGGCCAAAGGAGTGATATACCGAGAATATTTAGGTTAACCTTCCATGGGTTTTTCTTGATGGACCTACAGGTACCAAAGGAGGAGTGTATGCAGGACTGGTTATTTTATGTGATTATATTTACTTTTCTGCACTTGTTTTCTTTAGTGTACCCCTAGTTGAATGGGAGGCCTACGGGTGAGGTGTTTCTGTGTACGCTACGCTTTTTTCTAGGGGACTTTTCAACATTTATTTGTATTACTTTATTATTCTTATCACTGCTTAGTTTTTAGGTTTGGTTAATTTCTACTTCATACTATGTGAGATTTTGTGCCTTACACTTTTATTCAGTCATTTACCCTTTTACTTGAGGTTACCGATATACCGTCTATGTTCTCATCTTATCTTCTTTTGACTCTTGTTTATTGTATTTTATTCACATATACTATTGCATGGATTTCGGGTACATCTCCCTTCATTGCCTGAGATCCTGTAATGTGATTAGCTAGAGATAAATGTCTACTTGTTACTTGATTTTTTCTTGAGTAGCTAGGTTCCCTTGTTGTGCTATTTGCTTATGTGACCCCTTTATTGTATTTTGTTAGTTACTATTTTTATTATTGTTATGTGCTTACTGGGTCCTCGAATCCTACTGGGTACGGGTTGCTTCGGTAGCTTGTACCATACTACACTTGTACATGTGTATATCCGAGTACAGGTTTCCGACCGTGATTATAGCCAGCTGTTCGTGTAGATTTAATCCTACTTTAGAGATTCAATATAAGCTTGGCGTACGGCTTTTACCTGCTTCTCTTTGTCTTGGGAAATTCTATTTGATCTCGATGTATTTTGGAGACACAATTGTATTAGACATTTTATATTTTTTATTTCTGTACTTAGTGGCTCGTTTGACACTAATATCGGGTTTTGGGCATGCTAATTGACTCTGTTACTTCTACTTCATTTCATTTATACATTGTCTATTTAAATTATGTTTTTCGTATTTGATATAGTAGTCCTCCGCTTGGGCTTTGGACTACGGGATTGGTTCTCCTACTATTGGTATAGTAGGGGCCATCATGATCCGAGAAATCGGGCCGTTACATAAGGACATGCAGATCTTTTTGAGGGATAAAAGGGAGTCCATAATAGGGAATTGAGAACCATTAAATAGAGTAAAGGAGTTTTTCCTAGGGACTTGAGAACTATTGAATTAAATAAAAGAGTATGTCACATGGTCCAAAGAACCATTGCATAATATAAAGGAGTCTGTCATAGGGACCAGAGAACCATTGTATAATGTAAAGCAAGTCCAGCGTAGGAACTATAGATCCATGAATAATATGAAGGAGTCTGTCATAGGGACTTGAGAACCACTGAATAAAATAAAGGAGTCTGTCATATGGACTTGAGAACTGTTGAATGAAATAAACAAGTCTATCACAGGGACTTGAGATGGACCTCTCAGTAGTGTGGCTGAAACCATAATACTTGATGCATGCATATGTTGCATGTATGGTGACCTCGAGCATCCCCTGCTTTTATATTATGAAGTGAATTTTGGAATACATTTGAACTGCAAGTCTTTAAGGCTCGACCTAGCACATCAGCTAACGTTAAATACAATTGCATTTACAAATATCGTTAAATTTTCAATCCTTGAGTGAATCTTGCACCTCAACTGACGTTGGACATAATTTTGACTTATGGACATTCTTAGGTTGTCAGTATAGGAAGAGATCTAATGTATTATCCAAGATTTGAAGCAACTACGACTTATAGACACCTTTGAATTGTGAGCTCTTGGATAATCTTGCACATAATCCGACTTTGGATGCTATTACGGCTTACAAAATTGCTCCTTCCATATCATCCAACTTCAGACATCATTGCAACTTATAGATAATATTTTAAGCTTTCTAATTTAAAGGTTTCCAGCATATTATCCAATACAAAAGTTGTTACAACATATAGATAGCTTCCCAAAGTTTTTCTTGCACATTGTCAAGTCTTAGAAACTATTATGACTTACAGACAACTATTGAGCCGGCAAAATTCAGACATCTTGCATATTATCGGGTCTCTAAAACCATTGTGACATTTAAATCTACCTTTATTTGCATCTCTCAGATATTTTGGCACCTTGTCTAAATTCAAACCATTCTCAGAGATATCCTTCAGACATTAATGCCTTAAACTTGCTGACAATGACTAATTCTTGTTGTTAGAGATACCATCCTGATGATGCTTTCTGTGGTATGATAATGATAATTCTTGCTATACATAGTAATATGGAGACCATTGTAAAATAAATGCATGTTTTGTATCTTAGGCATATTTATATGCCTTAAGGACATTTAATTCCCATGTTTTAACTTAGTTTCGAGGATAATTATGTGTTTTTGAGTATCTTGTTAGCAAATACATGTTTAGCATCACTAACCAATATGATTAGCCTATTTTAGGTATATTGGAAGCATTGAGGGATGTAGATCAAGCGAGAATCAAAGCCAGATTGAAAAGGGAAGAAATGCAGGAGAACAAGACCTATCACGATAGGGATCACGACGTGATGGCTTGCCCATCCCTATTAGGATCACGTCGTGATCCCCTATTCAGCTGGGAAGTATAAGTCTTCAACTTGCAGGATTTATTGGGGGCAGTTTGGTCTTTTTATTTGGGCATCTGTATAAGCCTTAGGGTGTTATTTTTGGTCAATGTGCAGCACTTGAGGAATGAAAACATCAAGTAGAGGAGATATTTAAGTAACTTAGGGTGGAACTTGTTATCAATGTTATTTTTTTAATAGAAAATGAGCTTTCTTATCTAAACACCCTTGTTTTAGGGTTATGGTTTGCACATGATATATTGCATTGATTTGATATAAAGTGGTAATTATTTTTCATTATTATTGATTGTTCGTATGCTTCATAATAAATGTATTCTAATCGCTCGGCCACCATTAGAATAATTGCATAGCTCTACAATGCACCTATTAGATTGTATTTGTTAAATCTAATATAAGAATATCAACATAAATTGCAATTAATACATGATCGTGTGCTTAGTGCCTCAGTTGGTTAAATCGGGAAGAAAACGATAAAGCATTTATATTAAGTCATTATAACACATGTCGATCGAAGTAGTTGTGTGTTTATAGATATAGTGAGTAGAGGACTATCAATCCTTAATCATAACTTCAATCCCGGAATCAACAATTATAAAGATAATTATGTTTATGAAAATCAAGACTATATACACATATGTATAATGTCGTAGCCCTGGAACAGTCGCTTATATCGATAATACTTGAGTGTTTCACCCCAAGTCTCATTTACATATTCGTAGCTACATTAGAATAATACAAAACTATTAATTCCTTCTATTGTTATATTCAATTGCATTTATATTAAGTTCTTTATAAGAATCATTTGCGACACTAATCACACTTCCAAGTCCCTGTGGGTTTGATATCCGCCTCAAAAGAGCCACTGTATTACTTGTTAGACCACGTACACTTGCGTGTGTGCTAGAATCGCCAATAAGTTTTTGGCGCCGTTGTTGGGGACTTAGCAATTAGTTAGTTTATGATTCTGTTAAGATACTTTATATTGTGCAATTATTAATGGTTTGATCTTAGTTGTTCAATTTTATCAGGAATTATCATCGGTAATCTGGCATGTAACAGAGATTTGGTTGAACTCTTTCAAGAACTAGAATGGTTTATACATCAACAGCGAAGGACGGAGGCGTTCTGGATCAACCAACAGTGGCGTGCCTGCTGAAATGGTCTCTAAGATCAGTTCGTGATGTGGCCATTCTAAGGGCCACAATTGCTGGCTCCACCATACAAAAACCCACACCTGGAGGTAGATTCGATCTAAAGAAGAATATGGTGATACTTTTGCACACTAGTAGGCATTTCACTGGTCTCGTTCATGAGGATCCACTGCAATACATATAAAATTTTCAGGAGATCAGTGATAGTTACATTCCAGCGGGAGTCTCACCTGATTATGTGAGACTAACTTTATTCCAGTTCTCCTTGCTGGGTGATGCAAAAAAGGAGGTTAGCTGCAGATCCACCAAACTCAATCAGTTCATGAGAGGGCTTAGCAAGTTTTTTATCAGGTTCTTTCCATCCGGGAAAACAGCATGGCTGAGGAGTGAAATGCTAAGCTTCAGACAAAATCCGGGTGAAAATCTCAACCAAGCTTGAGGAAGGTCAAAGCATTGCTCAGAAATTGTCCTCATCATCAGCAATCCAACAAAGTATTGTTGCACACTTTTATATAGGCCCTGGAACAAAACTCAAAAATATTGTTATACTCAGCAGCTGGGGGACATGCTTTGGAGCGTATGATGAAATGTTTACACTATTTAATAGGATTTCCACAGGAATCTGGATTGGAAAGGAGAAATATTTAGAGAAAATGGTAGAAAAAAATACTTCCGGAGTTATGGAGCTAGATGCAGTCACTACTTTGTCAGCATAAATTTCTTCTCTCCAAAACAAGCTTGCACAAATTTTTGGTCAGAAAAAAAAAGCAGGCTATAGTGAATGCAGTACAATCACAGGCTATGAGTTAGTGTGAGACATGTAGGGGAGGCGATCATACAGCTGATGTATGCGGGGCCGACCCTGACTCAGTTAAATTCTTCGATAATGCACATAGTGGCCAAGGAAAGAAAACTTATGGTAACACATACAACATGAATTGGAAAAACCACCCAAATTTCTCTTGGGGTAAAAATCAGAATAAGCAACAACAGTATTATCCAGGTAAGTATAGGAACAACCAATCGAATCCGCAACAGAATCAGATTCAATCATCAAAATTTTAGTAATTCACAAAAAGTGCAGCCCTGTAACCATATAAAAGAGATGCTTAAAAAGTTACTAGAAGGGAAGGCACGAGCTAGTGAGAAACTAGAAAGGTTCGAAGAAGATATGAAAAATCAGCAAACAGCTATGCAGCAATTGGAGAGGCAGATGGAGCAATTGGTTGTGTCACAAACAACAAGGCCACAGAGTGGTCTTCTAAGAAACACAGACTAAAACCCAAGACAAGTAAAAGCAATC
>JBDJHY010123690.1:0-15580 GCA_039654485.1 Withania somnifera
TATCACTATCAACATAGAACGGATGAAAGAACGGTAAAGGATTATTATAAAACCTAGCTACCCAACCCAAAGATGTTATTTAGCATAGTTATTAAAGCTATAAGCCCAGAGATAGCCTCACGGAGCCTACTTGTCGTCTAACGATAAAGTGCTGCAATCTCATGATTATTGCTCCGAGTGATATCAAATGTTCTCTGAATGATCTGAAACTTGCGTCAATGAATTCTATATGTTAATATGATTCTAACAGTGTATTTTATGCTAAGCTCTGGACTGGACCCAAAATCGAACCTAAAACGGGTTTGCGGCCTGCTTGCCGAAACTGTAAATTTTTTTAACCATGGGGTTCCCAATGCTACCACAAACCCGTGATTCAAATTTGAGCACAAAGCGTGGGACTCCAAATCATCCCGGACAGAATTGACCCTAAAGGGGTCAAAGATTCGATCTTTACGAATTTAACATTGGAATTATGATGAATTAATGATCTTATGAGCAATGTATATTCAATTAACGAAGAATTATACGAAAATCAATGGATTATGGGATGATTTCGTCAACCTTAACTCTTGGTTCCATTAATGGTGGAAAACTAAGAAAATTAAGGAAAAAGAAGAGAAGAACTTACCCAATTTTCGTGTAGAAATTGATGGAATACATTAAGATGATTTTTTCTTGGACTTGGGATGGCGTTTGGAAAGAGTTTTTTTCCCCTAGAAATGAGAGAATTGAGTTTTTGGTTGAAGTATAACGTAAAAAGGGTGCTGCAGGAATTTATGTTGCCAGGCCACTTCATCGTGATCACGTTAGGCCAGCGTGATCGCGCTGAAGAAATCTTCCAGGCAGTGCAATCGCGTGATGGTGTCGCAATCGCGCTAAAGAGTTTATTAAAGCATCGCAATCGCATTAAAGGATCGCGATCGCGAAGAAGAATGTTCCTGGAACCTATCACGATCACTCCTAGGGGACCGCGATCTCGCAGAAGGGAAATTTTGTGCATTGCAATCGCGTCAATTATACCGCGATCGCGCAGAAGGATTATTTGCACCAATTGCAGATTCCAACTATAATTTTCCAACTTTTATACCAGGGGGTTTGGGGATCAAACGGAATCCAATTTTGACAATTCAAATATGCAAACAGCATGAAAACGACATTTCAGACTCAATATAATCTACGAAACTGAAATTCAAGGTTGTTTACTCAAAATGACCTCTCATCCAAAAGGAGCCAAAAGTGTAATTCTCCACCAACACCTCGAAAATGCAACGACAAGTTCGAAAATTATGCCAACACCTCTCCTAACCTAAAACCAATATTCCGGAGCTGCTGGAAGCGTTAGAATTTCAATTGGACACTTCAAACATCAAATTACTACTCAAGCTCCTCTTTAGGCTTTAAACTTAACTAAAACCCACATTTTCGCACAACTTGCAAACGAAACCTCCAAAACACAAACTTAAGATCAATCTAGACTTTGTTTGGTATTTCAGAATTAACAAAACTTTCCAAATTAAATTTCGAGATCGTATTGATGGAAAGTTGACTTTGGTCAATGAGTGCTTAATTTTCGGCTCTAAAATAGAGAATTTGAGATATTTCTCAACTGAGTGGCCAGGGATCTGAACTGTCAGTCCCAGCAAGTCATAAATGACTTAGGGCAATTACCGAAGTACTCTATAATGCAAAACGTCATGTATTTATCAGAAATGACCATGAGGGTCATTACAACATCCACTACTAAAAGGACTTTCATCCCCGAAAGTCAAGTAAAAGCAAGGAATAGATGGGAAAAGAATATACCTGATGCCTCAAACAGCTGTGGAGTCACTGTTCCTTAGCCAAAATCTTCACTGACTCCTCAACAAAGGATAGATTCTCATCCAACTGTACCAAATCCTCACGGATAACATGTGACTCATCGGGCATATATTGCCGCAACATAGAAACATGGAATACCGGATGCACAACTGACAGCATAGGAGGTAGTGCCAACCTATATGCAACATCACCAACCCTCTCCAAAATCTCATATGGCTCGATATACTTGGGACTAAGCTTTCCATACCGACCAAGCCTCATCGCAAGAACACCTTATCACCAACTCCAAACTCCAAGACACGAAGCCTACGGTCAAACCAACCAATAGGTGATCTACACTTCCTAC
Organism: Withania somnifera; assembly: GCA_039654485.1. NCBI lineage: Eukaryota > Viridiplantae > Streptophyta > Magnoliopsida > Solanales > Solanaceae > Withania > Withania somnifera. The sequence goes on from JBDJHY010123690.1 coordinate 2,168, forward strand.
CATACAACACCTCAAATGTGTCATCTCAATGCTGGAGTGATAACTATTATTATAAGCAAACTCCTCCAACGGTAGGTGTTGATCCCAAGCACCACCAAAATCTATCACACAAGCTTTTAACATATCTTTCAAAATGTGAATAGTCCGCTCAGATTGACCGTCAGTCTGCTGATGAAAAACTGTTCTCAGATGCACCTGGTACCCAAATCTCGCTGAACAGACCTCCAAAACTGCAAAGTGAACTGGGTACCTCTGTCTAAAATGATAGATACAGGAACACCATGCAATCTAACCACCTCACGAATGTAGATTTGAGCCAGACTCTCAGCACTATAAGAGGCATGAGTAGGAATGAAGTGCGCTGACTTGGTCAGTCGGTCTATAATGACCCAAACTGTATCAAAACCTCTGCTAGTACATGGCAACCTGGAAACAAAGTCCATAGTCACCCGCTCTCATTTCCAAGCCGGGATAGGAAGTCTTTGTATGAAACTACCAGGTCTTCGATGCTCATACTTAACCTATTGATAGTTTAAAAAATTAGAAACATACTCAGCAATGTCCCTCTTCATTCCCTTCCACCAATAAAACTGATGTAGGTCACGATACATCTTGGCCGCACTAGGATGAATAGAATACTTAGAACTGTAAGCCTCTTGAAAAATCAACTGCCTCAAGTCACCAACCTGAGGTACACATATACGACCATCATACCAAATCGTACCATCTGAATTAATGGAAGCTCTGCCGGCCTCTCCGGCTAACACCTCTCTATAGAGGGCAACCAATCACCTGTCCTCGAACTGATGCTCTCGAATTTGGTCTATCAAGGAGGATTTGGCCTCAACACATGCCATTGTACGTCTGGAGTTTGAAAGATCAAGTCTAACCAATTGGTTAGCCAGCGACTAGACCTCTAACGCCAACGACCACTCAAAAACTGACAAGGCTGCTAGGCTACCCATACTGACTACCTTTCGACATAAGGCATATTCCACTACGTTTGCCTTGCCTGGATGATATAAAATAGAGATGTCATAGTCTTTCAGTAGCTCGATCCACCTTTGCTTATTGGAATTCAAATCTTTTTGATTTATAATATACTAAAGACTGCGATAGTCATGTGTTTGTTACTTTTCTGCACTTGTTTTCTTCAGTGTTCTCTTAGGTCGGATGGCAGGCCTGTGGGTAAGCATGTTCTTATGTACGCTGCGTTTCTTATGAGGGACTTTTCAGCATTTAATTATTTTGGTTTATTATTTGCATTACTTCTTATCTGTTCTTATTAGTTACTTGTTGTTTCATGTTATGCGGGATTAGTGCTTTATAATTTTATTTGTTCAATTATCCTTTCACTTGAGGTTACTGGTATACCGACCGTGTTCTACTCCTGTCTTTGTTGATTCCCATTTATTGTGTCATATTTCATATATGTTGTTGCAAGGATGCCGGGTAAATTCTCTTCCATTACCTATGATCCTATAATGTGATTAGTTAGCACTATCAGTCTATGTGCAATTATTTTGTACTTGAGTTGCTAGTTTTCTTGTATTGTACTATTTTCTTTTGTGACCCTTCTTTTTGTACTCTATTATTTACTGCTTTTATTATTATTATTATACACTCAGTGGGCCCTCAAAGCCTACTGGGTAGGGGTTGCTTCGGCTACTTACACTTATAGTACACTTACAAATGTGTAGATCCGAGTACCGGTTCCCGTTCGTGATATACAGACAACTGTTCATTCGGATTTTATTCATATCGGAGATTCAGGGTGAGCTTGGCATCCAGCTTGTTCCTACTTATTTTTGGACTTATGTTTTATTGATGTCCATTGTATTTCGGAGACATATTCATACTATATTTACTTCAGTTTTATCATTGTGTACTTAGTGGTTCGTTTGACACTGATACCAGATTTTGGGTGGTTATTTCATTCTTAAATAATTTCGCAAAATTATTATTTTCATGAATTTTGATATTCTTCCACATTTAGTGTAGTAGTCCTCCTCTTTGTCTTCGGACTACAAGGTTTGTTCTCCTACTGATGGTATAGTAGGTGCCATCATGATCTGTGAAATTAGGTCGTGAAAAGTTTATCGGTCAAATCTGCATCAGAAAATAAGCAATTGTTCTGAAATTCATCCGAAGTTTCAAAAATAAGATAGAGTCCAATTTTGACAAACCAAATATGTATTTTATGTGAAAAACACAATACAGACTCAACAATTGAAAATATTGACATTCGAGGTCGTTTGATAAAAATTTACCCCCAACCAAGACTTAACCAAAACTAAGAAGTTTTTAACTTTCCACATAAGCACTCAAATCGAGCGTACCAAGGGTAAAAATAGCCTAAATTCACAATTTTGGAACTAATGGAAGTGTTAGAATTCTGATCCGAAACTCCAAACTCCACAACACCACCCATGCTCTACTTTAGGCCTTAAACATAACAAAAATCCGCAAATTGGCATTAATTGCAAATGAAAACTTCCAAACACAAATATAAGGTCAATCTTGACTTTGTTTGGAATTTAGAAGCTAACAAAACTGTCAGAATTAAATTTTGTACTCTTTTTGAAGAAAAGTTAACTTTGGCCAATGAGTTAGTTTTAGGCTCTATAACAGGCAATTCGATATATTTCTCAACCGAGTCGCTTGGGGTCTAAACTACCAGTCCTAGCATAGATCACTTAGAGCAACTACCAAAATTCTATAGAATACAAAATACTGATTTATTATAAATGACCATGAGGGTTGATATAGTATTGTGCACCTGGGATGTTTTTAACTCACTATTCATGGGTTGGATGCCATTTTACATGCAAAATAAGATTTTATGCCCCAATTTGGCATTGTTTAAGAGAGGAATTTGATGAGATCAATTGGGTAATGATTCTCAAACCTCTTTCATCAATTTTCATCAACTCTAAATTTATATCAACTCTAAAATTTAAAGGTTTTGAATTAAAAATGTTGGTTTAAGAATGAACTTGAAAAATAGGAAATTGAGATTTTGGATTAGGAAATGGAATGGGTTTTTTCTTAAACGTGATACATACATTTTCCAAGTGATGAGTAACATATTTTTTCAAGAAAAATTTGAGCACGAGGTGAAATATTAAATTAAACTTTAAATTAGCAATATATGGGTATTAATTGTTGTATTTTCTTGTATGTATTGTGTTTGTGACTAGACCATGCGTATTTAGAGGAATTACAAAAAGGAGAAGCTCACGAGTGATAGTTTACCCTTGATTTTCAAGGCAAGTTGAGGTTTCTTGGTCTTTTTATAAATGGTTAGTGATTGATTGTATGATTACTTGTAATAGGAAGTAATGGCTATATTAGGATGCCCGTGTGGGTTATATAACGAGACCCACCCGGGTTCTAGTATCATACATACTAGGTTTAAAATGAGAAACATAGTTAATAATGTGATTAAGCGGATTATTGTTGTGGCTTACCTAACTTAACTTTGAAATGCATTTTAATAGTTTAACCATTAAGTAAGTGGATTTCAACCATTTTAATTGTGGCTTAACGTACTTGAAATGCTTTGGTTAAGTTTAAAATCCACTAACCCTTGGTTACGCATACCAGGTGATTAAGTTTGAAATGCTTTGGTTATGCTTAATGGTTGAAAATGGATTTTTTTTCAAAATACGTGAGATATTCACTTGATAATATTTGAAATCTAGCAAATGTTACCTGACTAGGGCTTGATGTTTTCAAATGATTAATAATATTAGGTTAAACTTATATTACGGTGGCCTTGTGATGGCTTGTTGGACCGGAATTAATTGTATGGTGATGCCCGGTAGAGGCTAATTTGATACAAGTGATTAAATGCTTGATTGTTTCTTGAAATGAGTTGATTCTATGATAACTTGTGCATTTTGCTATTATTGTGGATCAAACATCTCACCAGTATGACCTTGTTGTTTTGACTCTATTGTGATTTATTGATTTTGTTATTGTGGATCGAGTCCATCGCCAGTATAATCTTATTACAGATCGGGCATCGGCGATTTGGTACATGGACCTTGTGAGTCCACCATGGGTCCTAACTGTGACTGTATATAGACAATATGTACGTACGGATATGACAGACATACATCACGAATATCTATATTTTGTATTGCATTTCCATTGAAATGTGACTTGATTCGATTTGTCTATCTGATTGATTTTTTTGAAAACTGATAATTGGTGATGACTTCAAATTATCTGGTATTTGATAATAACTTGATACTATTGTCGATATTTTCTTAGCTGATACTTATATCTATAATTTTAGATTATTACTTGTGTCGTGAAATTGTAAATGTATGCTACTTGTTTATATTCCTTATATTTTAGACTTGTATTGTTTGCTGGGCTGCTGTATATAAACTATGTGCAAGTTGTAGTTATCGGGAGTTGGTTGGATGTGGAGTTTCATCATTTATTTATATTAGGACCATCTAAGGACACTATTGAGTACCGTTGTTCATGTATTTACCCTTGTTTTTCTACACTTTGTGCAGTTGCTGTGTCGGAGTAATCTTGAGTGTTCCTTCTCTTCTCACTAAACACACATATTTGAGATATTTAGAGGTAGATGTAATTCTACCAACAGTTGTAGGATATCTTGTTATTTTACTTTACAATGTATTTAATTTTTGAAGACATGTAAGATCGATAGTTGTATAAATTAAAAAATAGAGGCGGTGTACGATGGCTACCTGGTTTTGCGATATAATTTATGATTTTCCACTATACATTCTATAGATCTTTATCATTATTGTTTCATTTCCCCATTTTCCATTAATCACTGCTCGTCGTTAGTTTTGGATGACTTATCATGGTGGTAAGAAAGATGTCACCATGATCGAATTTTGGGTCGTGACATTAGCCAGACTCCGTTTCATAAATTTTAATATTATTCACCGTTTTTTATTTATTTATCTTATATTCAAAGTATTATAAATTCTAATAATTAACAACTTAAATACTTTATTATATATTATCTAAAAGTACTATCAATCATAATAATTAATAGCATATTAGTACTATATATAAGATAGTAGATCAGACACCTCTTGGTTGTCGACGTGCATGCTTAACCGGGCCCCACTTTATAAATTTTAGTACTCTTCTCCGTTTAAATTTATTTATCTTAGATTAGAAGTATTTTATATTATAATAATTAATAAATTAAAATATTTTATTATATATTATCTAAAAGTACTATAAATCACAAGAATTAATAGAAAAAAATATTTCCCAAAAACATATAAAATATTTCATTGGCTCTCAAAATTCTATCGATGCCACATAAATTGGGATAAAGAGGATAACATATAATTTTAAAATTACATAAAAGCTATCATAAGAATTAACAGCTTAAAATATTCAAAAACCATACAAGAGATTTGATTGACTCCAAACTTCATTGCTTCCACATAAATTGAGACAGATGTAGACACATATATTAACTAAAAATGCATAAATTGAAATAATTAATAACTTTATATATATATATATATATATTCTAATTTATGTGGAATGATTAGAATTTGGAGAGGCAATCATGTTCTTTGATTAGAATTTTCTTATTTTATTTTAAATATTTATGTTGCTAAGTATTGTGATTTGGAGTAATTTTATCTAATTTTCAAATATATAAATTTATTTCACAAAACTTAAAGACTTTATATCTGATTTCACAACAAAGGTTAGAAATTTGATGTTGAAATTCAAACTATGCCACATAAATTGCTCTAACAGATGCACCATCATATTCTTCTTTTGATATAAGTATGAATAGAGTAGATTACAGTCAGAATTTTAATTGATTATTTTACCTTCAACTTTTGTAAAATTACTATAATTTATTTAAATATTACATAAAAATAACTATAGATCACAAGAATTAATAACTTAAAATATTTAAAAGACATATAAAAAAACCGATTGACTCTTGAAATTCTACCGACACCACATAAATTGAGACAGATTGAAAATAACGTAAAAAATTCTATATATCATAAAATAACAACCATAAAATATTTAAAAGACATACCAAAATTCAATTGGCACTCAAAATTTTATTCATTCCACGTAATTGGGATATAGAGAATAACATATATTATTTAAAATTCGAAGATAACTTAAAAAATACTATAAATCATACTAATAAACACTTTATATTTTTAAGAGATATATAAAAAATCGGTTGACTCTCGAAATTCTATCGGCGCCGCCTAAATTAGGACAAAAGAAGTAATATATATTATTTGAAAAATCACATAAAATTACTATAAATCACAATAATTGACAACTTAAAATATCCAAAAGACATAAGAAAATTCAATTAACTCTCCAAATTTTATCGATGCCACATAAATTGGGATACAGGAAGTAATACATATAATTTTAAAATAACCTAAAGATAAAATCAAAATACTTAAGAATGTAAAATATTTTTATAATAGATATAAATATTCATTAGCTCTCGAAATTCTATCAGTGCCCCTATCACGCCCCGAAATCCAAGTGTGATGGCACCTACCTTCCCGACCTGATAGGTCTGCAAAATTATGATACCTTAAAAGAAAAGAAAAACTAAGAGTGAAAAATAAGACATCATTTTAATATTTAAGAGGAAATCATCTATTACACCCAAAATCAGGTAACCACCGTACAAAGCCACTAAGTAAAATTTAAAAATAATTTTTGGTGTAAAATCACAACAAGTTTTTCAATGAAACTAAAAACTAGATAAACTGGGACATCATAGACTGCGAACGAGCGACAACTACTTCTAAATGCCTCAGAGTACGATACTAGTGGTGAGAGGAGAGAGAGTTTAAGATTGATCCATTGCAGCACCTACACAAAAGTAAAGAAAATGCAAGGGTGAGTACGAAATCAATGATACTCAGCAGCGTCCTCAGCTGGTCTAAGTATAAAAGAATGATGATCCACCTACTATCGATCCAACCGCTGATACTACAACCTGCAAATAATTTATAATAAAACAATAACCCAGTCAACACTTAAACAATTTTATTATTATGTAGAAATCTTCGAACGTTTCCAATTATCAAATATAATTACAAGTCCATAACATCTACCAAGTGTTCTCGGTTCATCATCAAATATCAATTAACTCAAACTTCAATATGATAAAGTTACAAAGTAATCAAACTGTGAACAAGTTAGCACAACAATAATAACCATAGTGTGTCAATAATTACCACACTTACAATGAAAATAGTGTGCCAATAGTTACCACACTTACCATGAACATAGTGTGTCAATAGTTACCACACTTACAATATCAATATTCTATCCATAGTTACCAAACTTACAATAGCACTAGTATGCCAATAGTTACCACACTCACAAACTCAATATGATCAAGTTATTACAAGAATAGTCAAGTTGTTAATAAGTTACCAAAACAATATCAATAGAATCAAGTTATCATACGAATAATCAAGTTTCCACAAGAAGAATCAAGTTGTCACAAGAATAATAAATCCATGAGCAAGTTACTACCACAACAATATCAATTTCTATTTTTCGAGGGTTTCACTATTTTCTAAGTGATTACCCATAGACATGCCCTTTTTAATAACTCTAACTTAGTTAAGTTATTTCACATGATAATCATCTCATTAAGTCTGAGTCAATTCCATAACTAAATTTACCAATCACAACCAACGAAACATGCCATGCACATAAAAGTTTTATAAAGAGACCATGGAACCCCAAATTGTCTTAAAAATAAAGAATCATGTCACTCGTGAGACTTTTCTTTTTGAAATTACTCCAAACGCGTGCGATCTAGTCACCAACACAAAGAATACAAGAAAATACAACAATCAATGTTCACAATTCAAATATTCAAGGTTTTATTCAAAAATTCTCCAATGGCACAAAAGGCCAAAATCAAAATTTTATTGCAAAAAAAGTGTTATCCATCACTTGGAGAATCTAAATATCGAATTTAAACAAAAACATAATCCATTTTGTAACTCAAAACTCCAATTTCTAGGTTTAAGCTTAGATGTGAAAATGGTTCATTCTTAACTTTGAAACCTTTATAGTTGGATGTAAAAATCATGCATAGTTGATGAGTTAGAAGAAAAATAATTAGGAAACAATATCCAATGCTATAGAGACGAACCCATGAAATTCCCACAAAATTCTAACTCATCCTTTTATTTTAAGCTTAATTTCACCCACTTTAGAATTATAAAATTACAATTCAAGGATAATCCATGATAAAAAGGTTATTATTAGCAGGAATTTTATGAAAATAATCCATTTGGGAGGTGTTGATCTTCCCCGATTTGAAGCTTTTAAACCCTTTGATGAAATCTTACTATAAATACTCTAAGACTCTTTTCAAAACGTTTAAAGTTTTTTTGTTAAGATATGCAAAATATAGAATTCAGCTCAAAATCCTTTTATAGAAATTTAAAATAATGGAAAATTCCAAAATTACCCTTATTGAATAACATAAAATTTTCTCCCGGGTCGAGTTCCACAGACAGCCCCATGACTTATAGAACTGCTCTACGAACCGTGAAGGGAATCGTGAACCCATACTCATAACATAGTTGCAACATATGTTTCCAAAAAACCCTTTCACGAGCACTGGAACCAATCTATAACTCGTGAAAGGTTTTGTTGAACCTTCTAGTGGATTACCAACCCCATGACTCCCACGAGCAATTCCACTAACTTTGGACCACTTCCAAGACTCGTGGAAACCCTATCACACACCTGAACAACAATAAAAACAACAAGGAACAATGATTAAGGATTTCTCATAGGGTGTACCCTCTAGATTCATTCAATATCCCCTTCAAAAAAAATCATATATGCAACCATGCTAATTTTGACATCCCGAACTCAACAAAACCATCAAAATATATGTATGCGGTGTTCTTGATACGATACCCTCTAAGATTCTATTTTAGATAAAAATGCCAATATTATCCTATTAAACCACCCCAAAACATTGGTAAAAATTAAAAATGAAGGTCTTGCAAGACCAAAATCGACATTCTAGAGTTGATGAATCTAATGGATTTTCACTCGAGGTATAAAACCCAAATGACCCCTAGAGCTCAACATTTCTCACTTGAAAGCTTCAAGAATTAAAATTTCTAAAAAATTACTCAAAACTCAATCCATTTCAGAACCAATCATGGAGTCGATCTTAGTTTAGCATAAATTAACTATGGGAAGGGTAAAGTAGTAAAAATACACATAAATAAAAAAAATGACCATGAGGGTCATTATAACATCCACCATTTTAATCTATGTTTTTCCTCAAACATAAGAAAGACGAATACCTAAAGAGTAAAAAAGCTCGAGGGTAATGGCTATGCATATAAACCTTGACCTCCCAAGTAGTCTCCTCAATCAGTCGATGCCTTTACTGCACCTTCACTAAAGGTATCTCTTTGGTCCAAAGCCTCCAAACCTATCTATATAGGAATAACTAGATCCTTCTCCAATGAAAAGTTTGGGTCCAAACTAATCAAATCCCACTGATCACTGAGACCCATAGGGCATATACCTCCAATGCATAGAAACATGAAAGATCGGACGAACTATACAAAAAAACAGGTGGAAAAGCTAACTTGTAAGCCATATTTCTCTTTCGATCTAAAATCTCAAAATGATCAATAACACAGGGGATAATATTCCTTTATTCCTAAATTTTATCACACCTTTTATTTGTGATGCCTTTAACTACACTCGATCTCTCTCCGTGAACTTCAAAGATCTAACCCTCTTATCGGTATAACTTTTCTATTTACTTTGTACTGTAAGTTATCAAGAATGAATCAATCTAACTCTCTTTATGGAGTCTTGAAAAAAATATGTACCCCATGGTCTCTTCTAGGAAGTCTCAAACCATCCAATTAGAGATCTACATCTCCTACCATATAATACCCAAAAGGAGCCATTTGAATACTCGAATGATAACTATTGTCATAAAAAAACTCTGTAAGTGGTGGTAATCAATCCCAAAAACCACCAAAATCAATTACATATAGTCACAACATATCCTATAATACCTTAATAGTATGCTCATATTGGCCATCGGTTAGAGGATGAAAGGTTGTGATCATATCTAGCTGAGTATTTATCTTATGCTGCATATTACTATAAAAGTGTGAAGTGAAATGAGTAACTCGATCAGATATAAATGGATATAGGGACCCTATGCAACCGACCTATCTAGATAATATAAATTTAAGACAACTCCTAAGCATTGTGCTTCACCTTCACTGAAATTAAATGGTTGGACATAGCCAATAGATCAACAACCACCCAATGTGCTAGGAAACCAAATAATGAAGTTCATACCTATGCGCTCCTACTTTCACTGGGGGATGGGCATCCTCTGTGATATACCTCCCAGCCTCTGGTGCTCAAACTTTACAATCTGATAGTTCAAACACTTAGTGACAAATTATACAATGTCCTTCCTTATACTGCACCACTAGTAATGTGTCTTAGATTATGATACATTTTTGTTGCACCTAGATAAATGGAATAACTCAAACTTTAGGCATCCTCATGATCAGTCTAACCAAATTACTGAAATTAGGGACACAAATCCGATCTCTAATCCTCAAAACCCTATCAGAGACTGCGTTTGCCTTGGACCCACCTTGTGATACCTTATCCTAGATGACCCTTAATATAGCATCATCAAACTGTGTTGCATGGATGTACTCCATTAAAAAAAGGCGATCCTATAAACATACAAGGACTTTACCATCCTTTGAAATCTGTACCCTAACAAAACTGTTGGCTAGATACTAACTATCTCTAGCCAAAGACTGCTCCTCAGCTTGAATAAAAGACAAACTGCCTATACTTGAGGGCTTTCTGCTACGGAAAACAACCATCACATTAGCCTTTCCCAGATGTTACAAGATAGTGATGTCATATTCCTTTAGAAACTCTAACATACAAAACTGCCTTACATTAAGATCCTTTTAGCTGAAGATATGATGAAAAATTATGTGATTGGTTAAAAAATTACAATGTACCCTATAAAGATAATGGCTTCCTAACTTTAACACAAATATAAAAAAAAGTAACTCTAAATTATGAGTAGGGTTGTTCTTCTCGTGCACCTTTAACTACCTATAATATAGGTCATATTCTTACCATCTAGTATCAAGACTGCACCCAAGAAAACTTTAGAAGAGTCACAATACACTGTGAAGCCTTTACCCTCTACGAGCAAAGTAAGAATTGGAGTAGAAGTCAACAAAGATTTAATCTTTTTAAATCTCTCCTCATTCTCATTCAACCACTGAAAGGTCATATTCATCTGAGTCAATCTAGTCAATAGAGTAGAAATAGAAGAGAAACCCTACATGAATCTCGTGTACTACCCAGCTAAGCAATAAAACTCCAAATCTTAGTTGCCAAAGTACGTCTCACCTAATCACACTCAACTGTAATCTTAGCTGGATTGACCATAATACTATAATGACCCGAATGGTCATTTTCTTACTTTTTTTCTGTGTTTAGAGCCTTCTATTAGCTTCTCCTACTCATTTATGACTTGCTGGGACCACTAGTTTGATTTTTTAGTAGTTCTGTTGCCTGTTATCTCAAATTTCATATTATTAAAGGCTTAACTTTGAAATAGTGGTTCTGTAGAAAAATCCTTAGTAAACATGCTCGAAATTAGATTATGATAATTCTGTTAGTTTTCACTTTTGAATGTGGTATTTTTGGTCCATTATCTCAGGTCTGAGGTTTTTTTATTGATGTTTGAGCTATTTTGAGGAATTTTAGTTCACCTGGAGTTAAGAATTTGGCCTGAGTTAGCTTTCGATGATCAAAGATCTGGATCAAAATTATAATGCTTCCATCAACTCTAGAATGTCAAATTATGGATAGGAAGATCATTTTACATGCTACCTAAGGTGTTTAGATAGAAGTTGGAGGTCTGCGTGGAACGTTAAAATATTGATGGTTTTGGTTTAGTTTGGTATAGAGTCTATTTTCTCTTAAACGACCTTGCATGGTCATTTTATTGATTCCATTGAGTCTAGAAAATCATTTTTATTTAGTTTGCATATTCATTTTGTCAAAAACCTTATCCAATTCTATTTTGAGCCCTAGTTTAAAGTTTGTGCATGTTGCTGAAAATAATATTTTTGCTCTTAAATGTGTAGGCTCAGTTGACCTTCGCATTCACAAACATGGCCGTGTTCACGGGCTCGTCTCTATGTTCATAGAGGTCTGGATGGCTCAAAGGGGCACGTTCACTGTTCCCTACTACATTTATGAGGCCCTACAGCCAGCCCTAGTAATATTTCATTTCTACTTATTTCATATCCTTCAAGACTCGTACTTCCTTGCTTGTGCATATATTTTCTTGATCCTTTAGAGTAAAATCAAAGTACTATGGTGGTTGTTGGTAAATCTTGGGGGTTGCATTGGTGATTATTTTCACGTTGTTTCTAGGTTCGTTTCATGGGTATTTCCACTTCTTTAATTCATGAAATATTTCTTTCATCTTTCAAAAATTTTGCAGCTTTTTGGAGACCCATTTGGGGTTTGTTTAAGCTCAAACTTGAAGCACATGTTTCTTGAGCTGAAGCCTACCTCCTAGTACTTCTATTTTAGTTTTGAAGCTACGGGCCCCGCATACCCCTTTTTAGGACCGATTTCTAACTTGAGTTGTGCTAGGAAATATGGGTCTCATTCTTCACTTATTGACTTGTAGAATATGTATTTGATAGTTTTGAAATATTCCAAACTTTATATTATGGTTTGAGACATGTTCGCGTATTACATGGATTTTCATTGGCGTCTAGGTAGGCTAGGGTTACCTTTCTTTTAGACTATATTTTGTTAGGTAATTGTTTGGTCTTCTCTAGTTTCTTGGGATGGAATAGTAGGATGGATGCCCTTTCTGTTGTTGTGTATACTTTTCCTATTTTAGGGTCCTGTATGGGGACAAGGGTTGGTCTAGGATTATGGGTTGTGGTTTCGGCCTTGTTGTGAGTATCCTTGAAATCATAGAGGTGCGGATGGGATATTTCCATAAGTTGTGTGAGACGTGTGCTTTTTGGTGGACTTTGGCTGATCTTATACTATTCCAAGAACTTTTTATCTGTGTTGTACTATTTTCAAGCATGAATTTATACCTTGGTGTTAGGTAGCTGTTGATGGGTGGAACTCGATATTGGTATTACTGATTATGGTAATCTTATTAAACTAAAATAGAGGTTTTCTAACTGAACATAATCGAAAAGAGTTTTTCATGAACTAAACTTCCACGATCGTGGTGCGGTATTGAGCTATTTTTATAAATATAACTGAATTATGGTGTTTTCGTACCTATATGTATCACTATGGTTATTT